>VXBP01000539.1:0-12820 GCA_013400115.1 Rhinopomastus cyanomelas
GGATGGATTAGGTCAGGGAGTCTCCTAGTGATGTCCCTAACCCGGGCAGCAGGTAGTGAGCAGACCTCCCTGTGGGTTGGGACGACAAATGGGTCGCTCAGTCCCCCTCAAGACAGAGTTATTATGTGGAGAATGATTTCACTAAATCATGCAAGTTTCAGCCTTTCTAAGTTACACTATTGTATCAGACTGTATGGATCTAACTTGGTGAGGGCTGTTGGTCTAAACAATCATCATATGAAGAAAAACACTTTTGAGGAAAAAGTGTGCAGCAATTTAAGAAGAGTGTTGAGGATTTGATTCAAAAGCTTCTGCTTCCAGAGTCACACTAAGGGGCTGACAGGCAATTTCAGAAAGATATAAACACCCTCTCCTACTTGAGAGATGGAGTTCAATTATAAACCTGGGAGGGGTTTGCAGACAGACCTGCTCAGCTGTCTCAGTGGCAGTAAGCCTTTCCAGTGCTTTGAAGGAAATGGTAATGTTATATGTATTTTGGTGATTCATGTACTTTGNTTTAACTGCTGTTTGCTTGTTCTTATTTAATAAGTTGTAATTCGTTAAGAATAACCTGTTTTGGGCCAAATTACATATAACAGTAAGTTGAAGTCAGGCACACATGGATGGTAATTTTATCTCTTTTTGGTGTTTTCATCACATGTGGTGGACAGCCAGCCCCTTTGTGTCATGAATAGGAGCTTTTTGCAAATTCTGTGGAGATACAGCTGAATCCATTGGGTTAACCTGGCTGGAAAGCAGGAGGAGGCTGTTGCTGTGACATCCAGGGAAAGCTGATGCAGTCACAGCATTCAGCTGCCTTGAGATGTGAGGTCAGGCTGCTACATGAAAGCATGCATGTGATAAATTTGAACTGAAGGACTTTGATATAGATGGTCATGCTCCTGTCTCTCCAGGTCTATTGTAACGCAGATCACAGCCATAACAGGAAAGCCATTGCATGGATGTTCTGACTGACAGAAGAAATTCATGAAGATCTAACCTGGATTAGGGAAGACAGGAACTGTGCATAGTTGCAACATTTTCCAGCAAGAGTTCCACTGGTTGTCTATATACCCCCCCACCAAAGACCTACTTAAAAAGAAAAACAATCCTTTTATGCAGATAAGTGTTACAAAGTTTTAAGGATGCCCTAAGCTTTTTAGAAGGCCAAACATTCAAAATTTAGGCTCTAAAGTAAAATAATAAGATCTTGGGTGATTACAGAAGATCACAGAAATACCCAGCAGACTGACTTTTACTCATCAGTTCATTAGTCTTGGTTCTTCTCTAACTGTATTGTTCAAAACAGGCTTTCTCTATGCTAGACCTGTGGAAATTATTCCCAAGGAGGGCAGGGCTTTTCTTTGCAGGGAAGACAAAGGGATGTGGGATGTTTGTGGGAGTGTGTATGTTTAGGAGCATGTGGAGGTAGATTTCCTCTGCATAGAAGGAAAATTTATTTATAGCACTGCAACCATAGCTAGTGAGATTTACAGATCAGTTCAGGAGATAATCAGACAGAGAAAGTTTTCCAATGTCTTGGTTGTCATAGACAGATTCAGTTCCCATTCCCTTGATTTAGTCCTAGTTCTATAAAAGAAAAAAGGGAAAAGGGTTGCAATGCTTCATCCTGAATATATAGCAACCCCTTGCAGAGATTGTATAGAAGTATGAAAGGCAGAACATCTCTGTTTTCAGTGGAGAGCTTTCAGAAATGTTCCAGTTTTGATTAGGCAGAGCTAGAGATGTAGCAAAGAGGTTGATAGCTATGATGGAGGAGGCCACAAAAGAAGCAAGAAGATGAGGTTAAAGCTGGGAGAAAGAACTAGTAGTGTGGCCAGGGAAATGAGAGTGAGGACATGAGAGAGGGTTGCAGGATGCCAGAGAAACAAGAGTCATATGTGCAGTGGTAGAGAAAACAGAGAGAAGCTGATCCTATGATCCTATGATCAGGGATGCAGACCAGGGAATGTGTGGGCTTCTTTTCTATTACTTCCATAAATTTGGAGTCAAGAGACTGTCAAAAAGATAAATGGTTCCAAGATAATCCAAACGAAAGTCAAGGCTAGGAAGCAGATGGCCATTTATGTGTACATTTTCCTTCCCAAACCTACCAATAAACCTGTTTTCAATTAAAACAGAAACATGAGGCTTTGGATGACTTTGCATGGCTTTGTAATACATACATGCTCTCATCCTGTATTAACACATTAACCACTGTCCTGCCACAATGCCAAATACATCTGAAATCTCCTCATGGTAGTTAATTTCTAACTTGGAACTTGCTACAGTCTTCCTGGGCAAAGGGTCACATTCCTAAGGGGCAAAAGTAAAGACTAGTGACATAATGTCAATGATGCAGTTGAACTGTATTTTACAAGTTAGAGTTTATTCTAGCTAACAGGTCTCTTCTAGTCAAAACAAAACAAGAATGCACGCTCCACTTTTCAAAGGGAGTGTTAAAATTAATTATCTCAATGCATTCTAGCTGCCTGTGCATAAATACCCCTTCTCAGCACTTGTTTGTGATGGAAACTGTTTGTTGTGTTTTGCAGGTACAGCTTCTGAACCTTCATCTTCTTCCTGCTTTTTCCTTGGCTCTGATTTCTCCACCATTCTCTTGTAAGATTTGCTTTTCCTCAAATGCAATCTTTCTCTTTCTCTTCTCTCTTTCATGCCTTCAGGTTGCTAAAAGGCAGAAGAAAAATAGCAGGGAATTAAAAGTAACTCAAACAACAACAAACAAACTCATTTTTGTTTTCACATTACACACTAGTGTATAATAAAGTAGTCCACTAGCTGTAACATGATGGGCTCAAATTAAAGGCCCAGCCAGTCACCCTAAAATCCAGCAAGAAATTATGTGCTTTTGGTTACATCTGATGGAGAATCACCCATCTGATTGGCTTGAGGGAGAGAGCAAACACGAGGAAAAGTGGAAGGAGTCTGAGAATTCAGCCCAAACGTCATGTTTCTATAGTTTCACATGGTCCATCTTTATGTGCCTCAAGGGTGGCACATGAGGCAATGTAAAATTCCAAGTGAAACAAATTCTGAATTTTCTAAAGGGGAAAAAGGCTTAGAGAATGCACTTAAAGTCTTACAATGGCATAGCAGAGCTGTCATCCCCACAATGCTGCATATTTTTAGAGGATTTGACATACAAATTGCTGATCAGACCTGTGGGACTGATCAAGTAATGATATTACTTATTGAAAACAGTGTTTTCTCTAAGAATTATAGAATCATTCAGGTCGGAAAAGACCCTTGGGCTCATTGAGTCCAACCATCAACCCTATTCTACAAGTTCATCCTTAAACTGTATCACCCAACCCAACATCTAAGAAAATTAAACACATCCAGGGATGGTGACGCAACCATCACCCTGAGCAGCCCATTCCAGTGCCTGACCGCTCTTTCCATGAAGAATTTTTTCCTGATGTCTAAGGTTCCTTCAGGACAGCTTAAAGCCTCTGGTTCTGTTGCTAATTACCTGTAAGAAGAGAAGAGACCAGCACCAACATCACTACAATGTCCTTTCAGACAATTGTAGAGAGCAATGAGGTCTCCCCTTAGCTTCTCAAACAAAACAGCCCCAACTCTCTCAATCTCTCCTCATAAGATTTATTCTCCAGGCCCTTCACCATCTTCGTTGCCCTCCTCTGCACTCTCTCCACCACCTCAGTGTCTCTTGTTGCTGCACAGAAGGCCTTCATAGAGACCTGAAAATTATTCTCCATACAGACTGTCAGTGTCAAACTGGAAAAAGAAGATACTTCCTTCTGTTGTTATTTGGTGCAAATGTCAAGTGTTATTCAAGTACAGATTTTTCAATAGAGCGAATGAATGTGATGATGTTCTTCTAATTGTTAAAACGTGTTATGGTTTATCACCCCTTCTTCCACTCTGTGATACCCACAAATATTATGTATAGTAACTATAAAAATGCGTTAAAGGGTCACAGACAAAAGGTGGCTACTTCATCAACACAAACCTTAAAGAAAATGCTAATGTCTCATGACAGGACAGTGGGGAGATGTATGAAATGGGAGGAGGGTCCCTGCTGGCTGCATGTCCTTACAGTGAACATACATTCAGCCACTTACTGCAGTATTCACTGCTGCAGCTATGTGGTATCACTGGAAAAAGCTGAGGGATGTAGCCTCAAGGGGTAAAAAAGAAACCTCTCAAAGTCTGTGCTGTCCAACAGGCTTAGAGATAACATCCTGTATGGTTAAACCAGGTCAGCAGCAATGAGACAGTAAGGTAGGTCTTCTGGCCAAAGTGGAGCAAATCTGGTTTTATAGCGTGAGTTCTTGAGAAATCTCTGAAAACGTTGTTGCAGGCAGTGCAGTGTCTCATTTTGAAGACACACATTCTATAGTAAATCTAAATGGTAACACTACATCAAGAACTCTCATATTAATAATACTACAGTATTAAGCTTGTTCATGTTACTACAAGTACCACATTATCTGAGAAATTCTAATTCAGGATTATTTCTTCTCTTCCCTTAGAAAAGCCACAGCAATTACACCAGGGGTAAAGCTGGCCTGCATCTTGGCCAGTTGTTTTCTTTCTGAAATTATTTCAAATTGGTTGTTACCTACCAGAGAAGCCGAGCGTTTGCTTTTGAGACACAATTGCTTTTCAAAGGACTCTGCAAATTCCTGGATGGAGTTTGGGCTTGTTTCTGGGCCTGAGCTGTCCACTGAAGATGTTCTGCTTGCCTTCCTGTGGCAGTGGCATTTGACATCTTGGTCTTCTTGAAATTCCCTGGATCCCTTGAGATGGCCTGCAGATGAATCTTTGGTAGCAGCATGAAGTCGTGTTGTATGGAGAGAGGAAAGTGTGGTCTAGAAAGCAAGAGGTCTTT
The DNA here is from genome assembly GCA_013400115.1 of Rhinopomastus cyanomelas. NCBI lineage: Eukaryota > Metazoa > Chordata > Aves > Bucerotiformes > Rhinopomastidae > Rhinopomastus > Rhinopomastus cyanomelas. The sequence continues at coordinate 4,877 of VXBP01000539.1, forward strand.
GCTGAGTATTGAATATTAAAGCAGAGCACACAGGGCAGATTATTCCTGCCGTGGAGTGCTCTTGGAACTGTGTTGCATAATGAAGGACCTTGCCCAGGCTCTGCTATCTTTCCTTTATACACAGGAGTAGCACACCACCAAGAGTTTGCTTTCCAGAGGCAGAAGCAGAATTTGCTTTTGTTTTTGTTTTTGAGTATCTGCAGTTTTGCCCCTAAATAAGCATTTCAGATGTAAAATAATTGGGTTCTCTTAGTGCTCCCTGAAACTAAAAGGAACTGGGAACCTTCATAGCCTCAAAAAATCAGGCCTCACTTCTGGGGGCAGGTTCTAGTCAGGACTCTCATAAAAGCAAAGACCCAGGCTTTTGTGGCTACATGAACCAGACAGAGGGTTTGACCCACAGGTTCTCCAGGTCTTATCAGATGTCCAAGTTCATTTAAGCATGACAGTGACCATTTCTAACCCAGTTGTGCCAAATTTTCATCATGGCCTACATGCAGACAAGACGCTCTTTTGTCAAGGTCTGAATTTTCTGCTGGTTTCTTGGGTGTGTTTGTCTCCCTCTGACGAGGGAGCACTTTCAGAGCACTGAGGAACATAACCACCAGAAAAATGGCAGGAAACAGGCTTTCTACAATTACATTTGCCAGGGTAATGTGGAGAGGGTCTATAGTTGTTTGATTTCCATATAGTTCAGTTTTCCCAGGCCTAACATGCAGATAAAAGCCATAGATCTGCATCATCTATGTTTAATTGAACATCTGTAAAAGAGATTAAACTGACACAGAACTGTCATGTCCAGCAGTTTCATGTACTGGTTTTAGAAATAAACTCCTCTGTGGAAGAGTTGGGTGAGAAGGCCACCACACAGAGCCAGCTGTTGATGCTTTTTGAGGGTGAGTTAGCTGAACAGTGGTAAGATGAAGGTAGTGAAAATTGTGAGAGATGGGAGATATCAAATGTGAGACTCCTGCAGGTCAAGCACCTCAAAGGTGTTTCAGATCATATGGAATTGATTCAATTTCTTTTCCTGTCACAAACATACTTGAGAAACTAGTGTTACAGACTGCCTCTGAGAGTAGTGGTAATGATTTCCGCCATGCTATTTTAACTTTGATTTCAAACCCATCAATACAGCTGTAATTTCTATAAGGTCGTATTGTATTGTTATTTTAAAAAGCATCAAAGCAATCACGTTGTGCTTGAGGGATAGAGTATACACACTATGACAAGCTCAATGAGCTAAATATCTTCTGTGTCATTTTAATGGCATCAGCATGTATTATGTATTGGAAACAAAAATTGTCTCAGGCTAAAAGTCACTGGTATTTGTTCTTGAGTGTTTGGGCAAAAAACAGGAGGACAGCTGAAATGGGAGATGGTACTCTATCAGTCCTGTTTTGCAATGTAAATTCTTCAATTTACTAAGATACTGCTTTTTCATTTCCTGTCACAGATAGAATTATATTTAAGCTCTTAGCAAAAAGCCTGCAGTTCATGTATTGACATGACAGCAGTGGCTTAGAAAAGGGATAGGCCTTTCTTTAAAATGTTCATCTGCCTCAGTGAAGTAAGGGGTTAAGAAATCATTACTGTGTGCCTCCTCTCACAGAGCCTTTGCATGATACATATCACTGTAGCTGGGAGGACAGCAGAATCATTCATGTCAGTGCATTGCTCTCTTACGAACACAACTCTACAATGGTTAGGATTAACACAGTTAGTTAACACATAAGACTGCTCAAGTATGAGCATTTCATGGCTTATAAATGGCACAGTACATTACTCTCATCTAAGATTGACTCTGTGGAAAACTGCGAGTCATAAAATTAGTGATGAAGCAGATCTGGTACTGACTTCAGATAAAGTGCATGCAGCTTGCTTCCTGTTTCTTAGATTAAATCCATACATTTGATACATGCATTTGATGCCAAATTGATTGTAAGCAAGAATGGTTGAAGATAGCTTTAATTTATGCTTCCCATCCTGAAATCTCAGCAGCTGCTGACAACAGAGATTGCCCCTGTATCTGCACACACAGGTGTCCACCCTTAACTGCTGTTGCCACTTGTCTTTGCCACTTCTGATGCAGCCCAGGATCCAGTTTGCCTTCCTAGCTGCAAGTACACACTGCTGGCTCAGGTTGAGCTTTTGGTCCACACTCTGGGTGCAGCCATCAAGCCAGTTCTTTACCCATTTAGCCATGTTCCACCAGCTTGGAGACCAGAATGTGGTGTGGGACAGCATCAAAGGCTTTGCTCAGGTACAGGTAAATGACATCAGTCGCCCGCCCCTCATCCATTAATGTTGTGACCTGTTCATAGAAGGCCACCAGGTTTGTCAGGCAGGATTTGCCCTTGGTGAAGCCATGCTGATTGTACCCAATCACCTCTTCACTATTCTGTCTCAGTAGTGCCTTCAGGAGGATCTGCTCCATGATCTTACTGGGCACAGAGGTGAGACTGGATGGCCTGTAGTTCCCTGGCTCCTCCTTCCTAGCGTTTTTGAAAATAGGAATTATGTTTCCCCTTTTCCAGTCAGTGGGAACTTCACCAGACCGTCATGACTTTTGGAATAGAATAGAACTGCCAGTTCTTTCAGTACCCGTGGGTGTATCCGGTCAGGTCCCATGGACTTAAACACTTTCAGGTTCTTCAGGTGATCATGAACCTGATCTTCACTTATAATGGGCATATGTATTTTTTTTCTCTCTCTTTATGACTTTCTTTTTCTGCCTGAGCCTTTGTGTGACGGCCAGTCACGCTTAGTATATCTATTTACACATCAGCTAATCCTTTGCTAACTGCCTGTCTGAAACACAGAGAAGTGCACAAACATACTTCACAAAATGGATGTCAACATAATTTGCATGTTCTCCTTCTCAGTTGCTGTTGGAGACAAGATAATTGCTTCCACCTTTTGAGTTTGATCTGAGGGCTTGCATAGCTGTCAGTAAGAAAATCTTCAGTGTGGCAGCAACTGTTTCTTGTTTCCTGAAGTTTACACTTTAACCCAATAACTTTACCAGAGTACTTTAGGGGTTTTTTGGAACATCTGACATTTAGATGCTGTCTCGCAGCTTCCTTTTCTTCTGAGAAACTTAAGCCACGCATATACTCCTTAAATTAATAATTTTGTGGTGTCCTCTGCAAAATAGGAATGACAACAGGAAAAGCATTTTGTGAACCACATCTCAGTAATGTTTGTGAAGTGTACTGTGATATTGAGAAAAACAGAGAAACTTGTTTTCAGTTTGGGAGTTGTTCCACAAAACCAAGATGCTCCTGGTGCAGATGCAGTTCATGTGGGCAGGACTGCACTATTGCTGATACACCAGTTCTGGACACAAGACAAAGTGTGCTGGCAGTGTGTTTTGACAGCACCATTGTATCCGCACAAGTAACTTTGGCCAACAGCTGTGTCAGTCAGAACCTGCTGACTTGATTTTCACCCAAATGGAGAAGTTGCCTCCATTGACACTGTCAACATAAAAAGAAGGGGTACACTGTGATCTGCTGTTGAGGTATTAACTCACAGAAAAGACACATTCTAATCTCAGTTGTTATTCCTCCTGCTTAAAGGCATTGTTCTGTTAAGTGCTGATAAGTATTTGAATTGTACAGTAGTGATTTGTAATGATGGATCTTACAGCAGGTATCATTCATAATAACTGCAAAAACACATCCAGATGCAAGAGCCAGTTGTTGCTCTTAATGAGGAGAAGCTGTCCTTGAAGGTATTTCTAAGGAATTACTAATTAAATAAATTGTTCAATCTCTAGATTTGAATTAAGACAACATGTTTTAATGTTCTTTACTACCAACTAGTCAAATATGTCAAAATAAAAGACTGTCATCTCAAAATTTATCCCCAAATCATAAAATCCTCAAACAAATCTTCTTTTCTCATTCTTCCACTCAGTTTCTTGCACTGAGGAATTATGAGGTTGATATGTATAACTCTTGTATAATATTACTGGAAGAGGAAAATTTTGTGTGGATCATTATTGTAACAGCCAGACATAATTAAATGTGCAGGCTAACTTTAGCTCTTTGAAGAGTAATGTCAAAAATCAATGTCTTCCCTTACTGTCAATTAATTTAATCCAAGTTCTAGGTATTAACAACTATAGCAAAGTATTTTAATAACCAAATAGCTAAGTATTTAAATAGCTTTTGAGCAAACTGAATACAAGAACATGCTTCAAATGAAATGTATATGCACACAGACAAACACACACTCAAATACACAAAGATGTGTTCAGCAGCTTGCTGAATGGAAAGTGATTTAAAGTACATTCTTACACTTCAGCATGAATTGGGGCCTAAAGAAATCACAAATGTGTAGATTTCTGAAAGACAAAATTAACATACAGTCAAGCTAATTTTAAAAGATACTTAAATATTCGTTTTTAAAGCATTCTGATGGAATCCATTAGTAAAGCTCTAGTCGAGAGTCTGTCTTCCAGTCTGTGACCAAGGCGAAATACAACAGTAAATAACAAATGTGGCTGATCAGTTCAAAACTGATGACTAGAGATTGTCTGTCCTACCTGTGCAAAGAAGATGGGAAGGTGGGTTTGGGCTGTTTACTTTTTCCTAGCCAAATTTTTTGAAAACAGAAAATTCCCACAGCTTAGAACACAGCGGCTCCAGTGGAGAAGATCTTGCTAATCTTGGATAAGATTAGCTTTTATAATATATCATATTTATAATGTAACAGCATTTGCTTAGTTGTGGCCATAATGATGTAAGGATAAAATCATTTGCAAGGAAACAGAATCTCTAGTAAGCCGACAGATGTAGTTGGAGAAAAGAGGGAGCTTTGGACCACATAACATTTCTTTAATCCTGAAATAAAGAAGCAGCAGTCTTCAAGTAAAGCTAAGACTGTAAAGAGCTGGTTTTGGTTTAACTTCATTTTGATGATTGCTTAGAGAGTTGCGAGCTACCTTAAAAAAACATGCCTTTGCATGTGAACCTGCTCCTTTATCAATTATTTTGTTTATTTAAGAATAAAGAATGTACTTCTACCCTGAAATCTTATTTCACATTTTAATAGTCTGTTATGTATTGCATCCTTATTTTCTGAGCCAGAAGTTTTAAACCAGGAGGGACAATGTCCATTAGCTTTAATAAGAATTTATACCTGCAAACAGCTAAATCTCAGGGACTAAGGTGTACAACTTCCTAGAGATAATATAGTTCATAGAATGATAGAGTAACAGAATGGTGGGGTTTGGAAGGGACCTCCAGAGGTCTAGTCCAACCGCCCCTGCTAGTAGAGCAGGTTGCACAGAAATACGTCCAGGGGGATTTTGATGTCTCCAGAGAAGGAGACTTCACAACTTGTCTGCAGATGTATTCCAGGGCTCTTCCACCCTCAAAGTAAAGAATATCTCCTTGTGTTCAAATGGAACTTCATGTGTTCCAATTTGTGCCTCTTAACCTTTGTTCTGTTGCTGAGTGCCACTGATAACAGTCTGGCCCCATCCTCCTGACACATGCCCTTCAATATTTGCAAGCATTGATAAGACAGTTGAGAATTAGGTCTAAACTGTATGAACACATGTGAGGTTATACAGTTTTACATCATTCAAGATATAATTTGTATATGCCAGTCGCCCAAATACTCTGATTTCTGACAGATCATGCCAAGCAGCCAGAACAACCTTGTAATATAGTTACTATACAGTACTTCTCACATTTCTGGTCCTATAATTGCCAGCGTACTTGTTTTCTGACTCTGGAAGTTCAAAAAAACACCTAGCTGCTGCCAGTAGGAGCTGAACAAAGTGCACCATACTCATCCTCATACATATCTAGGGCCATGCCACTTGTATAAATTATGTATAGATGGAGAGATCACTGCACACAGCTCTTACCGGAAGGGAAGCTCTCCTTTCACTGAAGGGTTGTGTCTGACGTTTCTTGTAGCCTCTACCCTCTTTCACATTCTCATCAATTAGGTTGTGGCCCCAGAAGCTGCTCATCCATTTTGCAAAGGAGATATCATCATCCTCTTCATATTCCATGTAAAGATACTCCAAACTTGGGGCGGAGTGTCTCCCAACCAGATGAGGAAAAGCCAAGTTAAATGCTACCTCCAAGCCTATAGCCTCACACTGTTCTGCCAACAAGAGGAAGTGGAGACAGAGTTTCAACCGCTCTTTCTGCACTCCATCCCCCCCAAATCCATCCAACTGTAGCCCTGGGCACTGTCTAAACATAAAGTCAATCCTTTCTCATCTCTTCCCAACAAAGTTTATTTTAACCTTTCCATGACAGCAATGTGCAATAGGACACTGCCTCAGGGGGCTGGTGGGAAGTGAAATGTGTTAGCTACTCCCTGTGCATCGCTGTTGAGTGCACCAGCTGTCAATACCAATGGAGAATTGCCCACAGTTACATGTCTGGGAGGTGCACACATAGACTCATAGTAAACTTGTGATTTTGAGAAGCAGAACTGATATATTGATGGTGGTCATAAACTGGCAGAGCTGCTTGCAGAGGCCTTACTGGCTCTGGGGGAGGGAGGACAAATGTCCCACTCTTCCTGTGTTGCACTTCCTCTTGATTTGTGTGTTGTCTCTTCTTTTTCTGCTTTTCCTTTGATATACAGGAAATGCAACCTGTCTAGGTAGCAGAAAGTCACCCCTGAAGAAATGGCTTTACTTTCTTGTGTTCTAACAGCCAATGTGAACATGCATCAGATCCTTTTCACCAAAGTAATTGCATCTGCCATATTAGGGTTACGGGACTTGAAAGTGCAGAGTAAAAATATATCTGATTCCTCCCCACTACCCCAAGTGCAAACCATATAGGCCCTGTCTATAAAACAAACCAGAATAGGGCTGGTGACTGTTTTCGGGCCCTAAGAGTAAGTGACTACAGTGGTCACATCTACCCTACACGGCACCTGTGCTGTGTGTTTTCTCAAGCATGTACGTGTGCTCTGTGGCTTGTATTAGTTTGTTGTCATTTTTGGGTCTTCTTTCAACATATCTGATATAACATGAAGACTCTGTTGTGGCAAATAAAGCTGTTGCTTGTATAGTGTGAAATTGGAATGTGTGTTACATGCCTTAGGACATGGCAGAAGGCCACAAGGAGGAGGACTTTGAGGCAGTGTTGAAGGAATGGGCTCAATTCTAGTTTCTCACTGGATGCAGTCTTTGAAGCATGTTAAGTAGGCAGGTGTTGTTCTGGTTCCTAGGCATTGCAGAAGAGATGCTACTTGGTCTTGGACAGAAGCATGCCAAAAAGCTTGCTGGCAGTTTAGTAATGTGGAGTCTCAGTGGTCCTATTTAGCAATATAGATGTAGTAACAGAACCCCAGTTTCATTCATGTGGGTGTAGCTTTGAGTTTTAAATACAATATTTGATGTGGGACACTTCATTGTGAATAATATGGCTGAAGGGAAGAGTTGGTCATGGATGCTTCTGTGCCTGAGTTTTACCTTGTCTAGGGCAGACAAGCCTGTATTTAGCACAGGTGTTCAAGGCAAATTATTGTAACCTAAAATGATATGTTAAGCCTGTACTAACCAGAGATGTTTCTGCTATATGTTGAAGTGGACAGCTGAAAGTCACTTAATCCTCCCTAAACAGAAGAAGGGATGGTTGGCTTCCTGCAAGCCAGATCACCCTGGCAGTTAAGGCTTGAAGAAGTTGTTAATCAAGAGCTATCAACTTAATGAGATGACTCGAAGTTTGTGTGTTGAACTGTACCCATTATACCCTCATCATAATACTAAAAATCACACACACAGGTCAAATAGCCCCTGACCTGAAGGAATTTCCCTGCTTTCTACTACTTGTGTAGCAGAAAGTAGGTGCTCTGTCACTGTGATCTGAAGCGAGGAATTTTCTAGCCAGTGAGTTAGCTCTAGGATTGAAGCAGTAATCACCACCACAGTATCACAGTATCACAGTATCACAGTAT
>VXBP01000541.1:0-17811 GCA_013400115.1 Rhinopomastus cyanomelas
AAATACGATTTCACCAAATCCAGAACAACTGTGTATTAACAGCATTTTATATGAAAGGTTTTAATCCCATAGCAAGGTAAATACAATCAAGTTGGTACAAAAATCATACTTTTTTCCACAACACTGTATCTTTTAATAGTTAATAGTGTTTTATTTGGCAAATGTTTCCGTGCAATGTGAGATGGAGACAGAAGGTAGAAGAAAATAACCTTTTATGCCCCCTTTGCACATGATAGCATAGATTTTTGTATAAATATAAAACTGTTGCTGGATTGGAGTTGACTTTGAACTGTTTCCAAATTATTTCTTACTGTTAGGGATGAAATTTATTAATCAAAAAATAAACAGCAGTGTATTAGTGTTTCCAATTTATTTCTTATATTCTCAGGGATTTGAGTATATACTGTGTTATACACAGTAAGATTTCCAAATAACTTTATATTGTGTGTTGAGATGCAAGTCCTTTTTATAGGAATTACAAGTATATTACTTGGTTCATTATTTTCTTGTCAAGTATTTCTAATATGTGACTTTACTTTTGCAAAGAAAAGCAGAGCAGAAACTAATGCATTAATGCATTAATTTATCTTTTTTATTTAAAATTTCAGATACTCATATTCAGCAAGTCAAAACAAAATAAATAAAAAGGAAAAGATTAGTCACTAAAAGACAAATGAAAAAAATGTCAGCTCCTCCAATCATAATTGACAACATCAAGTAGTACTTAAAGACTGCGGGGAAGTGATTTCCAAAATGTCTGGACTGTCATTATACTGTGTTTGAATTCTAACTATTACTCATTTCAGTTAGGCTCAGTTTCAGAAAATCTGAGAAGCTTTTCAAGATATGTACCTATATTGCTAACTGTCTTTCTCTTCTTGCTTCTTCCTTTCATTATCTTTTCCTCACAAGTTTTTCCACCCTTCCTTTGACTTCATTCAGCTTTCTTATGCTGGCATCTATAATGAATAAATTCACTGGTACAGCTAGGAATATATTACTGTTGAATATTCCCTACAGCAAAGTTACATCGAAATTGCTTATGAGAGACAGATGCCCATTTAGAGATACAAAACTGACTAACAGTCCTTACTTTCCTACTCAGTTTTGCAGTATGTGAATGAATGAGGAAGTAGGAAGATGGCATCTTTTGCCTCTAAGGTACAAACCTTTTAAATATTCTAATTATTCTGATTCCCATCCAGGCTGCTGGAAGTTTACCTGTTCAATGTGCTGGCATTCTCCAGCCAGCAAAATAATGCCAGCTTGAATAATATCATTATTTGAATTACTAATATTTCAAGGACATTCTTTCAAAATAAGGAAGGCGATGGGAAATACCACTCTCAAGCTGTATTAATAGCTCCTGGTTCATGTACACAAACACATGGTGCAGTGTCAGCACTTTTTCAAGTTTTTCAGTTTTCTGCCTCCTCTAGCTTTTTCTGTAAAATAGGAAACCTCTTACTCTTTAATACCACTAAGCCACATTATTAAAAATTTGGCCATTAATTCAATATTCCCAGTGTTTCAAGTGCAATTAACAGATGGCAAGGCACTAGGGATATATGTTAGTGAACACTTATGTATGTCTTCTGCTTCTGAGAAGGCAAGAGGATGAAAGTAACTTTGTACTAATTGTTCTTTTATGACTGTTGTTTGTGCTAGGAAGTCTGCATTATGTATACAGCACATTCAGCAGGTCAGCAGCAAACATGACCTGCCTGAGAATAGTTCTGGTGAAAAGGACTTAGGGGTGCAGCCTAGCAGAGAGGGTTGAAAACCAACTGAATATGAGCCAGCAGTGCGCCCAGGTGGCACGAAGGCCAATGGCATACTGGCTTGTATCAGGAATAGTGTGGCCAGCAGGAATAGGGTCATAATTCTCCCCGTGTACTCAGCTTTGGAAGGGCCTCACCTTGGGTGCTGTGTGCAGGTCTAGGCCCCTAACTTCAGGAAAGATCTTGAGGTGCTGGCCCACAGGAGACTAATGAGGCTAGTGAAGACTGAAAGGAAAGCCTTATTATGAAAGGCTGAGGGATTTGGGGTTGTTTAGCCTGGAGAAGATGAGACTCAGGGGAATCTTATTCTTTATAACTTACTGAAGGGAAGTTGCAGACAGGTGGGAACTGGGCTCTTCTCCCACGCAACTAGATAGGATGAGAGGGCAGGGCCTGAAGCTGCACCATGTTGGTTTAGGTTGGACGTTAGGAAGCACTTCCTCACTGAAACGGTGACCAGACATTGGAATCGATTGCCCAGGGCAGTGGTGGAGTCTCCGTCCCTGGGCGTGTTTAAGGACCAACTAGATGTGGCCCTTAGTGCCACGGTCTTTCTGATTGTGCTGATATTAGATTATAAGCTGGACTCGATGGTTTTGGAGCTCTTTGTCAGCTACCATAATTCTGAGATTCTATGATTCTGATTCTGTGCTGGGGAAACATAAGCTGCACATCCCGGTTGGCTCAGTGGGGCACCCAGTTGGCTCAGTGGGGTACCGGGTTGGCTCAGTTGGTAGAGTATTAGACTCTGAATTCCTGGGGTCATGGGTTCAAGCCCCATGTGGGACATCTTGAGACGGTACTGCAGGCTTAGCCTGCTCCAGCAGGGGGGGTTGGACTTAGATGATCTTTCGAGGTCCCTTCCAACCTGTAACATTCTGTGATACTGTGATTCTTATCAGCCAGCAATGTGCCTTTGTGGCCAAGAATCACAGAATATCAGGGATTGAAAGATCATCTAGTCCAATCCCCCTGCAGGATCACCTAGACCAAGTTGCACAGGAACATATACAGGCAGGAGAAGGACGTTCCCCAACTCCTCTAGGCAGTCCATTCCAGTGATCCATCATCCTCACCATAAAGAAGTTCCTTCTGATATTTGTATGGAACCTCTCATGTTCCAGCTTACACCCATTGCACCTTGTCCTATCACTAGATGACATTGAGAAGAGCCTGGCTCCATCCTCCTGACAACATTCCTCACATATTTATAAGCATTAATGAGGTGACTCCTCAGTCCCCTCTTCTTCAAGCTAAAGAGACCCAGCTCCCTCAGCCTCTCCTCAGAAGGGAGGTGTTCTACACCTACAAAAAGAAGGTGTATTTCCTTTTGATCTGAGGGGCCCAGAACTGGACATAATAGTCCAGATGTCATTTCACCAGGGCAGAGTAGAGGGGGAGAAGAACTTCACTCTATCTGCTAACCATCCCCATTCTTATCCACCCCAGGATGCTGTTGGCCCTCTTGGCCACAGGGGCACATTGCTGGCTCATGGTTATCCTGCTGTCTACCAGGACCCCCACGTATCTTTCTCCTACACTGCTCTCCAAAGAAGAAGGCCAGCAGGCTCTTGGGGTACATTAAGAAGCTTGTACGGTAGGTCAAGAGAGTCCTGGTTAGACTACAACACAAAGGCAAAAAGATGATCAGGGTACTAGAGCATCTTCTTTATGAGTGGAGAGGCTGAGACAGCTGGGCCAATTTAGCTTGGAGAAGAGGAGACTCAGGGGAGATCTCACAAATGCTTGTAAGTGCCTACAGCGTGAGTGTCAGGGTGATTGGACCATTCTCTTCTTGGTGGTGCCTAGTAATAGGACAAGGGGCAATGGACATAAACTGGAAGACACTTTGAAAATAATAGTCACGATGAGGGTTTCAGACCACTGCAAAAGGCTGCTCAGAGAGGCTGTGGAGTCTCCAACTCCGGAAACCCACTTAGACATATTCCTGTCTCTCTAGGAAAACCTCCTTTGGCAGGGCATTCGGACTAGATGATCTCAAGAGGTCCCCTCCAACCCCTACCATTCCATGATACTATGACTTTATGATCAATACAAACTGGAGGATAAACAGACTGAAAACAGCCCTGCACCGAAGGAGGCCAGCAACATATGTTCATAGCCCAGAAAGCCAGCAGTATCCTGGGCTGCATCAAAAGAAGTGTAGCCAGCAGGCCAAGAAATGTGATTCTACCCCTCTACTCTGATCTGGTGCAAGCTAATATGAAGTACTGTGTCCAGCTGTGGAGTGCTCAGCACAAGAATGACATGAACTTTTTGGAACAGGTCCAGAGGAGGACTACAAACCTGATCAAAGGGGTGAAGCACCACTGTTATAAGGAAAGGCTGAGAGTTAGGGTTGCCCAGCCTGGATAAGAGAGTGGTCCAGAGAGACCTTTTTGTGGTCTTTCCCCCCTACTTAAAGGGAACTATAAAAAGATGATGACAGTATTTTTAGCAAGTTTTCCCCTCTTAAACATGTTTTTGCAGAGGCACTGTTTGGCTCAGCCTGAGCAAGAGGTAAATCCAACTTGGAGATGTGTAACCTTTTTATGGGGGCCTCACCAGCAGATACCCATCCTCCACTATGAAAACACTGCCAGATATAAATCCAAAAGACAAAAGAATAGAATTTTTGCCTAGATGTTCTGTGTACAAACCACATGAAAGCTGGAGATTTTTTAAACTCTTTTATTCAAGATATGAAAAGTAACCACATACTGTCAGGGTCAACCATCACAACTGCAGAGCGAGGAGGCATTCTTCAGAGAAAGAAAAGTTCTAATGTATCTTTTATTCTACTACAGAGACTGTGTCATAATGGAAAGAAGTGTTCTCTTGTCCTAAGTAGCCCCTCTCTCTTTAACAAAACATTTCCAGAGAAGTAGACAAGTCTGCTCATATCACTACTGTTAAAGAGTTATCTTTTTCCTTTTTTAAAATTTTTATTCAAAACAAACATAGGGTGCAAACTGGAACAACAATAAAAGCTATGTGTATTCTACATACACCTTGCAGAATTCTAAGCATTCTGCATGCTTACAATAGTCTTGGTTGCTGCCTGCTGTGTACCTGGGTTCAAAATGAAAGCTGCACCTGTGTTCCCTTGCCAGTGTTTTTGCTTTGTCATACAAGACTGCTGCATCTCTGTTTGACACTGCACACCTCCAGTGTGCTTTGCAAATTTTTTCAATTTTTTTCTTAAGTATTTTAGCAAGAATACAGCAAAAGACACCTTAAAAAGAACTCTCCTGGCCTGCACTACTGGGGAGACAAGGAAATACATGAGCTTTTGCACTGGTTTTGATAAAGGCGATCTAAAATACAATTCCCCCAAAACAACTTCCACAAGCAGAAAATGTTGAAAGATCTGAAAACAGCTTTTTCTCTCCCATTCCATGCCTTTCCTTCCTTCCCTCCTGTACTCCTATGCCATCAATCCAGCTTAAAGATATTTTATGCAGATGTTTGTGTAACTGTGATGCACTGGGAAAAATCCAACTCAAACTGATTCCACTCAAAAATCTCCTAATCATACTTCTGCCAGCACAGTGGGGTGGTCTAGATCCACAGTAAATTCCCAGTTCAAGAAATTCTGCAGGCCTTATCCAATCTGCAAAATCAGGCTCCTTAGCATTGGTGTATATCAGTGAATCCACTGCTAATAATGAATTTCCTGTTAGGAAAAATATTGCACTTAAAATTTTATGCAGGCAGCATAAAATTTTAAGCAACTGTCTTGCTTTGTCTTTTCCTAGTGGTTTGCGTGGAAATCACATTTCCAATAGTTTTACCGTAATTTAAGCTGGTTCAGCCACTTGCCCTGAAATGTTTAAAAGTGGTTGAGGAAGTATTTAAGCTCTAGCTATTCCAAAGTGATTATTTGCCAGGTTGCAAAAGTTGATGTCAAGAAATAAAATCAGGTTGTGCAATAAAGGTATTTGGCATAATAAAAACCAAATGCTGAATAATTTTTTGAGGCAATTTTAAAAAAAAAAAAAGGAGATTAACTCTCTTGGTAAAGTGTCATTTGAAACCAAGGATCATTTAAAAGCAAAATGAAGGAATGTGCAATGCTTATACTCACTGGGAATCTTACGCTGTAAATTCTTCTCCCTTTTTTCTGTGGAAGAACATGTATTTACCTGCTGTTCATCAGCTTTGATTTTCATGGAGTGATTTTTAGTCAGCTGTCTCTATCATTTTGGCACAGACAAAAATCCTTTAAAAACTGTTATGCTTAATCAAATTATATCATGATACTTCACGGCCATTATCTCAATGGCTACTCTGATGTGCTACAATTGGCAGGGCCACAGACAGTGGTGGTGGTGGTGGAGGGGTGTATTAGAAGAAAGCCTGTGTTTCATGTGGAAAGCTGGCAAGCCTCCCCAAGCTTCTGTCAACAACTCAGCAGTCTGATCCGATGCACTGAGTGCTGATTATGCTCTTGTTTCTATAGGAAGTAAACAAGAAAATTAATTCCACAGCACAACAGAGCTTCTTTGTATCATCAAAATGGTGTGGCTGGAAGCCAGCCAGCCTCATCAAAAGTTTGCCCATTTGTGTCATCAAGACCCTGGTACTGATGGAGGCTTTGATTACAGCTTGGATCCAGCACAGAGACTTTTCATGGACAACCACTCAGCAAATAAAGGCATTGATAGGTTGTTGGGTCAATTTAGCTATAAGAGTGCAGAGCAAAGTCCTTCTGAAAAGACTAATGGATTAGCTACACAACCAGTCCCACTGTTGTGCCTTTTTTCTCAAGTAACTTCAACACTGCTTTCTAGCTTGGCAGGGGCTCTCTTCCTCTAAAGCTAGCTCCAATGCTCCTTGTTATCAATAGTGCAGCTCAAAGGATTAGACACAAAGAGCTTTACAATTTAATGAAAACAGCTGTTGAAACAACAATTAAGGTAAACAATAGTTTGCATGAAAAACTACTAATAATGCAAAGTTATGCAGAAAGAATACTCTTTTATTTATAACCACCTTATGTGACTGACAGAAAGTTAGGCACTTACTTGACTGTTGATTTAAAGGTGTCAGCAAGTAATGTTGCTTGTAATGTTCACCATTTTTTGTTTTGTTAACATTTTAGTAGCTAGTGGTTTAAAACATGAATTCTCTGGGGCATGGATGCATCAGGAACAAGTAAAACATTAATCTAACAGTTAATATTTCATGTTGAGGCAGTGCTGAACTCTAAAGTTTACTCTGCTACTTTTCTATGAACAATGCTTCATGCATTCAGTACACCATATCCCTATTTAAGTGTATCCTGCTCTTTTGTACCCTGCCTCTTTACATAGTAAAAGGCACATTTGGCCAAATCACTCACCACAGGTTGCTTCAACAGTATCCACTTGATACACCCTTTTTTCATTGAAGAGCTAGCCCCCTACTGTCTTGTCTCCCTTCTCACTGACTCTTAGAAATTCATTGCTTCTATTTCTCTTTGACTAGCAGGGCTGAGAACTGACTTACTGTGTTTTGAATACAATGTGTTCCACATTTTGTCTCCTTAAACCACCTTGAGCCATTGTACCAAGAAGTCCCATCCAAAATGTTATTAACTTTGCAGATGCAAACATTGTCTTGCATGTCCAACTACTGTTTAGTTCAGGCTGTCAGATAGTTGTCATGCTCTAACACCCTTATTAAACCAACTCAAAAATATTGCTTCAGAATACCTTGGGAATTTAACTAATTTCATGCTAGAACTTAATAAGTAGGATCTGACACTCTTTCATATCTCCAGTAATCCATTAGGTGACTATAACTATTTTTGGTGACTGGATGAAAGTTTTATTAGTCAAAGGGCCTTTGCTCCAAACAGAATTTAGTACTGTATCAGCACTAAAATGCACCTGACTTTCTTGCAAAATAGAATCATAGCCTGTGTTCCACCAGCACCCCAAAGTCCTTCCCCAGAGCTATTCTCAAGCAGGTCAGTCCCCAGTCTGTACTGATGCATGAGGTTGTGCTTGCCCACAGGCAGTGCTTTACAGTAGCACTTGTTGAACCTCACCAATTTTCTCCCTGCCCAACTCTCCAGCCTAACCAGGTCAATCACAATGGATGGCATCATAGCCCTCCAATGTGTCAGCCACAACTTCCAGCTTTGTGTTATCAGAAAACTTGCTGAGGGTATGCTCAGTCACCTCACCCAGGTCAGTGATGAATATACTGAATAGAACTGACCCAGTGGCAATCACTGAGGAACACTACAAGACATAGGCCTCCAACTTGACTCTGCCCAATGACTACAGCTGTATGAGTTCAGTCCTTTAACCACTTCCCAATATACCTCACTGTCTAATAACACAAACCACCCTTTTTATGTATGCCTGTGAGGATGCCATTCAACATGGTGTCAAAAGCCTTGCTGAAGTCAAGATAGACCACATCTGCTGCCCTTCTTTCATCTATCCACCAAGTTTCTTACTCATAAAAGGTTAGCAGATTGGTCAATCAGGACATTCTTTGATCTGCTGGCCACATTTCTTTGAATGCAGTCAAGATGTAGTTGTCCTTGTGGGTTGTGAGTGAACATTGCAAGCTCATGTCCAGCTTTTTGTCTAGAAGAACCTCCTCGTTTTCTCCACTAGGCTGTTCTAAATCACATCATCTCTCCTGCATATATTGATGCCAAGAATGAATTCCAGAATATTCACTTCCACTAAAAAATTTTATAATATTCAAATATTGATTTTTGTTTCCTTGAGTGATTTCAATTAGCAAAAAATATATAGCAGAGACATAAAATAAAGCAAAATAAAATAACATTACAATCCACACTGGCTCAGCTCCTCCAATGATGCAAATTAAGTCACGTCAAAATAAGTTATGTAAGAATCTCACACAATATTTAAGTCAATGTTAGTAAAGCTACTTCCTTCTAAAGTCTAGTGCATAAACTTGTGTCTTTTCCCTCCTTCATCTGTTAACTTTATTATTTTCCACTCTGTGTCATAGAGTTGTTTTATTCATGCCTCCTGATGCTTTAAGATTGGACCTTTTGTCATCAGAATCTCTAGAAGTTTATGAACATTCATTAGCACATTTCCCAGCAATAATCCAGTTGATGTATATTTGTTTAACATCTCAAAAATAATTTTATTGTAAGAAAATGTGAACTCATCTCCTAATAGAAAGTTAGACAGAAAGCTAATGTCCTATATGGCAAGTTGCAATTTATATTTTTCACTAGAGACTTCTAAACAGTATCTGAAATTTGAAAGCAATTATGCCAGTTATCCAGATGTGATTTTTCAATCATTGGGTATTTTATTTATTTATTAGCACTTCTTATTCAGTGGTGCTTCTCATAGCTGTCATGCTGGCACAGTACTCCCATCTCTTCATTAGTCATTCAGCTCATGAAACTTAATTGGACAAGGCTAGGGTAAATTTGACAAACATCACAGCAGCAGAAAAAGCAATCACTCTTTCAAGATGAAAATTTGTTTGATGTCTTACTGTGTAACTCACTTACTCTCCTTGGGCATCATATGACCTGAATGTTAATCAACTGTTGATTGGCTTGTCTCCATGGACAGTCACATGGCAAGAATATTAATGGCTGGGACGCGTAGCAGCATCATAAGGCAACCTTTGGATTGGCTGCCAGGTTAAGATAGGGAGATAAGTGGGTGCTTGATGAGCACTTGACAGAACTTCACAGAAAATTAAGGCCCTAAAATAGCATGAGAATGTCTTGTCAAATCAAGCATGATTATCATTGAATGCTTTAGGAATTCATCATCTGCATGAAATTGATACACTTCAGCACCAGCAGGCCCTGAAGTCAGCAGGGACTCATCAGACTTTTATTTATATGTGTTCACCAAATCACATTAATTCTGAGAGCTAAAACATGCTAAGGATGAAGGTTATTTTCTGTTCAGTCTAATTTATCTATGACAATAATCATCACGAATAATATGTCAAATTAGATTGTAGTGATTTTATGCATGCATGCTATTTGAAAAATAGTATTGAACCATCACATAGTAATTAACAATCAGTAAAGGTGTGAAGGGCCTGAAGTCATCAGCCTATCTAGAGGCAAATTTATATTCTATAGAAGGCGTTTATAGATAGATATCCCAACATAAATCTCAAAATAAACTATAATCTGTAAAAGCAGATGTAATTTTTTATTATGTTATTATGGCTAATAATCCTTGAAGGAAGTGTGTGTCTCTTTCTCTCTCTCCAAAATATCTTTGGCCAAGTTCAGAAAGGAGTTATTCCATGGCTTCACATGAACCAACAATGACTCTGTCCTTAGTATTTGCCTTTGTTTTACTTTTTCTGTGGGTTAACATTCTATTAATTTACTGACAGCCTTGAGCTTCCAGCAAGGTTCTGTAAATGCTTATGCTGAGTCTATTCACTGTACAAGCATTAACAGCATCAGTGGTACTGTAATTACATGTATTATAACTGCACATTCTGTAACATCTGCCAATGTTATTAATATACTACATTCTGATCTTGATGCAATGTTGGTGGGTGGAGGTTTCTTCTTGTTGTTCTTTGGTTTCCTCTAATTTTTCCTTTTAGATAAAAGAAAGATCAGAATTTGTGCAGATTAACCCATCAGAATCCTCTGTTCTTAGGAAATCATTACATCAAAAACTGCTTCTACTCAGTCTTAATAAGAGTTCTTTTTTTTCACAGTGGGTATTTCATGGTAGTTATTGCTTTAATTACACTTTTACAGTCTCTTGACTTATAAAATATTACTGTATTTAAAATACTTGATTTTAAACTGTCTGCTTAGTAATGAAGTTTTAAGGGTGCGTTTATATCCTTTTTGGGTGGTTTGGTTACAACAATTTGAACACACATGCATACACAAAATCATGCTTTGGCTTACAGAATTACATTTTTAAAATAAGAGGAAAATAATCTGTTGTTTCTTTTTGTCCATGCACTAATCTCTCATGATCCTGGTACTGCTTCTCTCTCTCTCTTTTTGGAGGCACTCTTTATTGATTAAATGAATCTGCTCAAAAAGCTGGTTCCCAGGGTCTTTGATCTAATCTGATCTGATCTTATCCGATCGCTTCAGCAGGACATTGGGGAATTAACAATAAGCGGCTTTACCACAAGTGTTTAATAACTCAACACAATCTCCTTATGGCTCCGAGCTGCTCATGTTCTCATCCAGTCAACAGCTCCTGGTGTAGCAGCTTGGACATCCCTCTGAACCTGAGGAATTTTCATGCACTGTGAAACTAATCGCTTCAAGTTCCTTCATAAATCACACAAAGCAGATTTCAGCATCTTAACAAATTGGGGGAAAAAAAAAAGGAGGAATGGGGGAAGGAATTCACCCACTGAGCTAAAGACAGGGCAGGAGAATGAGGAAGGGAGGAGGTATAATCTAAATTCTGTCATCTTATTTAATGCATTTCTCATCTGCTTAACTTTCACAAGCATAAAATAATTCAGGCAGACTAAAGCTTTACAGCCCTTCAAGCACACACTGACCTTATTTTTTTCCCCTGTATGATAGAAAACATGTGGTTTCTGTAGCAGTCACATTATTTTTGTCCCTGTACCAACCCTTGAGTTTGCTGGTGGCATGCAGTTAGGCAGGTAACATGTAACTGGAGTGGCAAGGAATTTTATCTTCTCATTGCAGGTACCTACTAAGAGTGAATGGATGATACCTTGATGCTGGCAGGAGAATCAAGTTTACTTTCTTGGAAATTGAGAGCAATAGCATCCTCAGAATAGATGTAGTCTCAGATTTGTTTAATCCTTAGACTTTTCCATGTCCCAGCCCACCAAAGAAATTTTATTTTATTTTCACTTTTCAAGAATCAAAAGAAGAATCAAAGCTGTCAGCATTGAGGTTTTGTCTGACTATCATCTCCAAGATATCACCATGTAGAGGTGAAGGAAAGAAAAAGGGTAATTCAATGGAGAACATCACCCTTGAGAAAATGTTTGCTAAATGTTAGAGATGAGAACCATGCTTTTTAGACCCATGAGGAAGGCATTACAAAACCTGGTAATTTTGCTGTGTATCAAGGTCAAGTGGCCAGTGCCTCTGAGGTTCAACTGAACAAGTTTAATAAGTGCCCAACACCTCAAAATTAAATTATTTATGTCTTTTTACACAATTGCAGAGACTCCTAGAGACCCGATAAATAGTACTACCAATGAAAATGCAATATCATCAGAGGTTCATCTGCCAGATTTGTGAATCTAATTTTAACAAAGTTGTATTAGAGTTTTAAGGATGTGTGGAAGATACTTGATTATTGTTTTTGTTACCAAAGTATTTATCAAGTTATGAAGTTTAGCTTTGTAGTACATGTTCTAAATTATACCAGTACTAAATCTAGCTATTAATTTAGCACTCACTTTAGGAAGCAGTTATCTACTGTCAAAAAGTTCCTTGCTAGATTCCTCACATTTTGAGTTATTCTGTGGTGATGCTTGTAAGTCAGAATGGATGCCTAGCCAATGTAATGCAAAGGTATCTCATCTTGGTCAGGTCTTAGATCAATAGGAATTTCTAAAATTACTGAAGCTGCAATTAATTTTCAAATACATCTTTGAAATTCAATTTTTAAATTCAAATATAGTTATGAAATTCAAATACAATTCAATGATTCTCTTACTAGTCTTCTAGAAAGACTTCTGAAAGTAACTCCGTAAAAGGTTTAAGGTAAATAGTGAATTCTTTTGATGTGCAGTTCAATCACAAGGCATTAAGGATGCCTTGAAAGTTAGCTTAAAGGTTATTTATGTGTTGTTTAAGTCATCTAAATCTTTGCAGTTATGACAAAACATGGCTATGTTTCCTATAAATTGAGTGATCTACCATATGCATTTGCTTTCCATTTAGGACCAATACTTTTTCCTATTTCATGTATTGAGGCCACCATGTAATGGACCTTTAATTATTCTTTCTTGCTCAGTAGTAATTACCAGTCACCAAACATTTCTTTATTCTATATTTACTTTACTTTGATATTAATCAATAATGGCAGCAAATCCATGGAAAACTTTTCTGAGTTGTGATGTGTTGATCATTTGAAAACCAGTTACAGACATTCAAAATATTGTGTGCTCATTATGGATGATTACTGGAAATCAGTCCAAGGAAGAAAGAAAACACAGGACATTGTCTTGAATCCATTTAGGTAGAGAATTTTTCCTGACAATGAAACAATATTATCGAATTTACATACAGTGCAGATAGTCCAACAAGGCCCTTAATTTTGTTACTGTTATGTTTGTAGTGTCCTATGATTTTATGTTAATTTATACAGTTCACACCTAAACATGTTCCAGATATGTTGCCATTTGGCAACTTTACTTTTCATAATCCACCAAGTTTACAGGACTGATTTGTGTAAGTGACCATATAAAAACTTTTTTCATTATTCCTCACAACAAATAACAATAAAAAAGTCACTAAACTTGAAATGTAGTTGGGGAAAATATTGTATGACTGAAAATTCGGGGGTTTTGTGATGCTGGGTAAGATTTTTCCAACAAAACAATGTTTTCAGAGTACGTATTCAATGAAGGCTTTGCTATGTGACAAGAGGCACAAAGGTTCATTTTATGAAATTTTGATGAAATTCATCATCACACCTTTAGAAAACTACTTATTTTCCTGATATCTCATCTCTTGTGGTTCTTTAAAGCCTGAAACCCAAGGAATTTCACTAGCATAACTGTTGTTCAATTTGCCTGGTGTTGTAAGGTGCTGGACTGTGGCTCTATACAGTTTGATTTGTGGACTTCATGGTACTGTGAAACCAGATTCTGGAAAACTGAGGAAACTCAGCAGCTCAGCAGGAAGCTTGGAGACCTCAAGAATGAGAGCTTGAAGTAATGTTGACATGACTTCCTGCCTTGCAGAGTTGAACACCAACCCTCTTCTGCTTTCATGCTTTCTACACAGAGTATTTTGATTTTCCATATTAGTTTTTTTTATTAAACATCTTCCTTAAGTTCCAAAAACCACCATTGTTCATTTGAGCTTTTGTTTTTATTTTTCCAAATACTCCAGCAAAACAGAATGTTGATTTTTTTTTACACTATGCTTTCAGCTGTTAGATCCAGCATGACTGCATGGTTACACCATTCTTAATTCCTTCAGAATCATAGTACTCAGGTATTCTTTGGCATTTCCATGCAGAACAATAATGGGAATGGATACTTGCCTATAGCTGTTTCTCTCTTGGCTTTCTACAAATGGACTGAAGAAAGGTTGAGAATTTTGCCTTAGTGTGAGGGCCAAATTTGAGCCTTAAATATTGAAACTACAGCAATTCTGCCCTATAAAGAAAGCTGCTCTGTGGTCCTCAGCTACATAGGCTATTATGATAACAAACAACACTTTACTTAGAAAGGTGGATATCAGAGAATGTGCTGGCAGGCTAAAGTATATTCATCATGCTCATTGCTCAGTCTCACTGTATCTAAAACATGAATGCCAGTATAAAGACCATGGCTGACCGTCAGTAACCCTGGAACAATTACACTTTAAAGCCTACTAGTCATAAAAATACTTCTAATATGAAGAAGTGCAAGAAAACTGAAGGTCTGACAAATTTTACAATTTTCTACTCTTACTTCCAAGATCAAGTGTTCTGACTGAACTAAGACAACACATGTTTATGAGAGTATAGTAAAAATATATATTACCCTAACAAAATAAGGACTGCATTTTTATGTATATGACAAAGGGTAAGAACAAACGACATCTGGCATATATTAGCCATAACTGTTTAACAACTACCTTCAAGCAATTTAGGTACCTAAGGATAAGAAAACTAGAAGAGCTAAGCATAGAGGTGTTAGTTCATTCATCCAGTTACACTGACTTTATCCAGAAGCTTTACTTCTGTCATTCACCTACATCTGCACACCAGTGTATTGCAATGAGATAGTAAAATCATGTTTCTAAGAAGTGTAATAATGGAGAAGTTAATGAGCATACTTTGTTAATCATGCCCTGCTTAGGTGGGCCCGCAAAGTATGAGCAGTAGTATACCTTCCAGTATCTGAAGGGGGCCTACAAAAAGGCTGGGGAGGAACTATTTAGAATATCAGGTAATGACAGGACATGGGGGAATGGAGCAAAGCTGCAGATTGGTAGATTTAGAGTGGATGTGAGGAGGAAGTTCTTCACCGTGAGAGTGGCGAGAGCCTGGAATGGGTTGCCCAGGAAGGTGGTTGAGGCCCCATCCTCGGAGAGGTTTAAGGCCAGGCTGGATGAGGCTCTGGCCAGCCTGATCTAGGGTGGGGTATCCCTGCCCATGGCAGGGGAGTAGGAACTGGATGATCCTGTGGTCCCTTCTAACCCTGACTGACTCTATGACTTGGTCTAGGTGATCCTGCTGTGGAAGGGGAATTGGACTAGATGATTTTTCGAGGTCCCTTACAATCCTTTATGATTCTATGATTCCATGATTCTATACAAAGACATTTGACAAACTGAATTGAAGCAGTGCAGCCGTTTCATTGCAGCAAAACCTGTGGCTATGAAAGTATCATGTAAAGTACGGTGTTGCAGTACATTGGCACAAAATATCTTTGAATACGGAAACCACACT
The DNA here is from genome assembly GCA_013400115.1 of Rhinopomastus cyanomelas. Lineage (NCBI taxonomy): Eukaryota > Metazoa > Chordata > Aves > Bucerotiformes > Rhinopomastidae > Rhinopomastus > Rhinopomastus cyanomelas. The sequence goes on from VXBP01000541.1 coordinate 15,383, forward strand.
ATTTAAGGATATAAAAACTGTACCTGTTTTTTTTTTTCACCATATTTTGTTTAATTACAACTGAAATTTGAAGACTTCCTACAAACTATACCGATTATTGTATCTGAACTGAATATTTACCAATCCTTTAATGTATAAATTGCAAGACAGGGAATCTGTTTCTTCTTCTTTTATATAAGTCTCCATATAGTATAAAATCCAACAATGATTTCACATTCTGGAGTAGTAAGTTTAAATTTTTTTTAACATAAATTAACCAGAAAGCCTTGAGAAACAGTCTTTCTTCAAAACAGAATGCCATGATTTGTCAGTTGTTTTAGCTTTAAAAAGACAGCAACATCATCGTAAAAAATCTCCCTTCTTTCAAAGTCACCACATAGGCAGTTTAAAAAAGCACACACTGTGATTATGCATAAGTAAGTAAAATTTAAGTTCAGAGAAAGCACCTCTGTTTAAACTGGAAATGGTAGTGAATTTTACTGGGGATTTAAAGCTGAGCAATTGAAAAAAAAACATAAGTGATGCCACTGCTTTTCAACTATTTTTCTCCAGGTCAACGTTGACTATCCATAAAACTAAATTAGATTATGCTATATTTTCTTCTTTATTAAGTCTATTTCTGTTACTGATGATGATGTGTTCCAGGGTTCTAAATTCAGGGTCTTACCTGATCAGTAAGTACCAAATTCTTCAGTTTTTGCAAGGGATTCTACAATCTTTGAAAATGAAACTTGTGATGGGATTACTCCAAATTAACACATCTACATAAAAACTAATTTTCTGGGCTTCCTTATAGTCATCACAGAAAGGCAGTTCTAGGCAGTCATTCCTTGCAGCCTAAGGAAATTTTTTTTTCAGTAAATTAGATTAATCACATTCTAGAAGTATCTATTTTGCTCCATCAACCCTTAGAGGTTGTTAGTTAAGACAAAAATGTTGACACTGTAAGTCATGTAGGTGAGCTGCATCTCACCCCTTGGCACCTGTTCATGTCTCTCAATGTAACTGAATAGCTAAAAATCATCCCACTCTCTCAACGGAATCAGATACAGATTCACAGGGCACTGTGGCTACTGGCACATGATAACATTCAGGCCTCTCAAAGGTGGAAAAGAGTTCCATCTCACAAGTTGGCTGGGCTCATTTGAAGGGATTTAAAGGGGCCTGGGGATTGTGTGCCATTCTTGAGGGCATAGCTGAGGTGCATCAGCACTAGTGCATGTGACATCAGAAACAAACAAAGAAGATTTGGGACCTCTGTAGATCAGACCTGTGAAGAGGAGCAAAGCACTACTGAAGTTATAGGAACAGAGCAGAGACAGAAGTGCAGGAGAAATATCACAAGGCAGTTCTAGACAATTCACTATGAGCCCAACTATAATGTGTCTATGCCAACGAACACAGCATGGGCAATAAACAAGAAGAGATACAGATGTGCACGTGCATGCAAGTCTATGACCTCACTGGCATCACAGAGACATTGTGAGAGTACTCCTACGAATGAAGTGTTGGAATGAAGGGGAATCAGTTATCTAGGAAGGGCAAAAATGGAAGATGAGGAGGGGGTGCTGCCCTCTGTGTCAATGATCATCTGCAGTCCACAGAACTCCACTATGAGATGAATGAGGAAAAAACTGACAGCTTATGGGTCTGGGTAAAAGAGAGGGCAGTATGGGCCATTATGGTGGTGTTCTGCTATAAGTCATTTGATCAGAAAGACCAAGTGGATGAGGTCTTTATAGATAGACAGCAATGGCTTCAGTTTCAAAAGCTCTAGTCCTCAGTGGGGGCTTCCACCACTATCTGTTGGAATGACAATACAGCAGGGTGTAAGCAATCCAGGAAATTGATAACTTTTCCATTGATAATATTCCATTGATAATATTACATGGATAGCAATGGAATCATCCAGTATTCCATTGATAACTTTCTCCTCCAAGCTGTAGAGAGGCCAATGAAGTGGGTTGCTTGACCTTGTTATCCTCATTAACAAGAAGGAACTCGTGGAGGATGTAAAATTCAAGGGAATGGTGGAATTAATGGTCCTTAGGGGAGTGAGGAGAATACCCACAATGTTTGCTACCCTGGGTTTCAGGAGATAAGGCTGGCTGTTCATGGACATCTGTGGCAGAGTGCAATGGCATAGGTTTCTGGAGGGATTGAGTCCTGTTGCAGTTTGAGCACTGCTAGAACCCGTAGAAGTGCTTTCATGAGGAAGAAAAGTTTTGTTGTGTTCTGGGGGACCTACTCCAGTTGCACAGGTCACGGGACCCCCTCCCCCCAGAAGCGTCTGTCCTGGGACCTGCCCCGAAGGGTGGGCTGGGGGAGCCTATATAAAACCGGAGCAGGGTCTTTGTTGGGGCTTTTCGCGCCTCTTTTCGCGGGCTGTGGCCCTGAAGGGAGCGCCCCCCCACCGCCCCGGGAACGGG
>VXBP01000541.1:18143-39183 GCA_013400115.1 Rhinopomastus cyanomelas
TGTGGGCACTGAGAGACTCAGGCCATCCCGAGAGCATTGAGGATGCATGTCTGCTGCACCGAGGGATGCAGATTGTGGGCGCTGAGAAACTCAGGCCATCCCGGACTGACATGCTTTCCTTCCCAGGTCTCTAAATTAGAAGAAGATCCAAGGCCCAAACTGGAGTGGTTTACCATTCTATTTTCTCAGGTTCTGTGAGGGCATTAATGACAGAGTTTCCAGTTTGTATGCACCGTCTTGCATAACCTTTTCTGTGTATAGTTACTGTTAACAAATCTTTCTGGAGTTTCCCTAAGCCATCAATTGTCTGGTGAATTTTATCCGAGATGCCACTGAGACCTCACTGCTTTGCTTTCCTTTCTTTGATATTGAATTGTGGTCCTGAACCCACCACAAAATTGGTGCCGAAACCTGGGAGCAAAGCACTTTGAATTTCAACCCGCTACAAGTCCCCAAGAAAGCTCGTTAACATTCAAAGATCACCTTCTCCAATCTCAGGAGCAGTGTACTCCTATGAAAAGAGAGTCAGGCAAAAACACCAGGAGGCTTGTGTGAATGAGCAAGGAATTTCAGACAAATTCAAACACAAGAAGGAAGCCTACAGAGGGTGAAAGTGAGGACAGGTAGCCTGGGAGAAATATAGAGGAATTGTCTACAAAGCCAAGGATCAAGTTAGGGAAGACATAGCCTAGACAGAATTAAATCTGGTCAGCTATATCGGGGACAACAAGTAAAGCTTCTATAGGTATCAATAGTAGCAAACGTTATTGTTCGGGTAATAAATAGTAGTAAGCAAGACCAAGGGCAACTCATGTTTGACTAATTTAATAGCCCTCCATGATGTTGTAACTAAATGGCTAGATTATGGAAGACCAGTTGATGTGGTCTACCTTGATCTTAGGAAGCTCTTGATACAGCCCCTTTAGCATCCTCATTATGAATTGTGGGATCAATGATCAGATTGTGAATTTGATTAAGAATTGGCTATACAGTAAAGCCTAGAGAGTGGTGTTTAATGGGACAGTGTCTAGCTGGAGACCTGTAACTAGCAGTGTCCCCCAAAGGATCAGTCCTGGGTCCAATGCTGTTCAGTATCTTCATTAATGGTATTGATGATGGAATATAATGTCTACTCAGCAAGTTTGCTGATGTTATCAATTCACCTAGTGGCTGTTCAACTATTCAAGAAGATTTGGACACACTGGAGAGCTGGGATTAGAGGAATGTAATCAGTTATAACAAAAACAAATGCAGAGTCCTTCCATTGGGAAGGAATAATGGGATGCATCAATACAGGTTGTGTAGAGAGCACCTCTGGGGAGAGGGATCTTGGAGTTTTTGTGCATAACAAACTAAAAATGGATCAGCAATCCACAATCCTTGTGGTCAAGAAGGCAAATCGGGTGTTGGGGTGTATTAAAGGAGGTTCCTCTACTCCTTTATTCTGCTTTAGTGATGTCATACCTGGAATACTGTGTCCAGTTCTAGTCACCCCAGTTTAAGAGAGATAGAGAATTAATTTACAGTGTTCAACATAGAGCTGTGAGGATGATTGAAGGTCTGGAACAACTGTCTTATGAAGAGAGATTGAGGAAATTGGGACTTTTCAGTTTGGGCAAAAAAGACTATAAAGGGATTTAATCACTGTCCATAAATATATGAGGGCTGGGTGCCAAGAAGAAAGGAAGAGTCTCTTTTCAATTGCATCACACAGGACAAGGGGTAATGTATAAAAGCTTAAACACAGGAAATTTCACCTCAATCTGAGGAAAATCTTATTTACAGTAAGGGTTATTAAATATTGGAATTAAATATTGGTTGCCCAGGGAGGTTGTGGTTCCACTTCTCTGGATATGTCAAAGACCCATCTTGCTGTGTTTTTGTCTAGTTTGATTTAGACTTCGTAGGCAGTTATGTTTTTCATGAATTTATATCCTGCTTGAGCAGAGGGTTGGACACAATGTCCTTTGAAGGCCCCTTCTAACCCTCATATACTATGTGTAAACTATGCATACTGGTGAAAAAAGGAAAACCAGGGAAAATGTGGGCTTCTTCCAGAAGGAAACAGGTGACTTGGTAAATCAAGATATGGAGAAGACTGATGAACTCAGTAACTTTTTTGCGTCAGCTCAGACAGTGGAGTGCTGAGGGAGATATGAAAAAAACCTACTGAGTAGTACAGTAGTTTAGGTGAACCCTTGTCTTTCTCAGGTCCTTGCCAAGTAGGAGAGGGCTGCACCTGCCACAGAGGTTCAATAAGTCCAATTGCAAAGTTCTACATCTGGGGCACTCCCAAGCTCAAATACATGCTAGATAGTGAATGAACTGAGAGCAGTTCTGAGGTTTTGGTGGCTGAGAAGTTCGACATGAGCTGACAGTGTGTGAGTATAGCCCAAAAGGCCAACTGTATCCTGGGCTGCATCAAACAAAGTGTCACCAGCAGGTCAAGGGAGGTGATTCTCTTCCTCTGCTCTGCTCTTGTTAAAACTGAAGAGGGCCTATACAAAAGTTGGTGAGGGCATTTTTACAAGGGACTGTAGTGATCGAACAAGGGAAAATGGTTTCAAGTTAAAAGAGGGTAAGTTTAACTTGGTTTTTAGGAAGAAATTCTTCAGTGGTGGTGAGCATTGGAACACATGGTGCCAAGCAGGTAGATTCACCCTTCCCAGAAGTGTTGAAGGCCAGGGTAGGTGCAGCTCTGGGCAACCTGGCCTAGTAAGAGGTGTCCCTGCTCATGGAAGTAGATGATCTCTGAGGTCACTTCCAATCCAAACCACTCAATGACTGTTTTTCTTCAGTGCATTCCAGTTTTTCTACAGCCTCAATCCTAGAAAAAAACTAAAAAAAACCACAGTACTGCTTTGCAACACATTAGCCTTTTTCAGTCTGGTTCAAGAATTTCTGCCAATTATCTAAACTGTAATTAATAGAAGAATGCATTACACTATGTGCCGTATCTATCTTTCCTTTGTCCACTTCAGAAGTACATGAAGACAGTAAGATTGTCCTCATTTGGAGAGGCATAAGATCTCATTATTCACTTTCTGGATAAATCTGTATTTCTGGTAGATAGACAGTTGGGCTTCCTACCCCAGGTGTTAAAATAGTTAACATATCTATTGAAAGTGACTGGCAACAGAAAGTCTAAGCTTAATATAATCCTTTTCAGAAAGCTATTTGCTCTTCTAGCCAAAGTAATCAAGACTTCCATGTGAAATCAGGTCTTTGATTATTTCTGCATAGTTTTATGCATCATCAGAGACCCAAAACCAAATTGATTATAAAGTAACTTCGGAGGTTCTAGCAGGGGAGCGCAGCTATCGTATACCCTTGACCGATGAATGGTACATCTTTATCAGGGAAGGTCGTCCTCTTTGACTGAGCGCACAGCTTCAGGAGGGATGCACATGGAGCGGTGAGGGAGGAAGGGGACACCTGCCTAGCCAGCCAGATCAGCTGAATCAACCCTGGTGATCAATGGGGTGACAGATGTCGCAGCCAGATCACCCTCACATCCAAGGTTGTAGCAAGGCTGGCATTGGTCTCTTCTCTAAAATTAGTGATGATAGTATGAGGGGAAATGGCCTCAAGTTGCGTCAGGGGAGGTTTAGATTAGATATTAGAAGGAAATTCTTTACTGAGAGGGTGATTACATACTGGAATAGATTGCCCAGGGAGGTGGTGATGTCACCATCCCTGGAGGTGTTTAAGGAACGAGTGGATGCAACACTTAGGGATATGGTCTAGCAGCTAGACACTAGGAGAAAAGGTTGGACTCAATGACCCTAGAGGTCCTTTCCAGCCACGATGATTCTATGATTCTGTGTGATTTGTTAAACACAATTAATTTTATTGGACACTTCATGTCTTCATCCCCTAAACTCAACATACAAATGCTGGGGGTTTTTCCATACTGACTTAACTATTCAGAAATCACAAACTTTGTATATGATTCCATTTTCAGTTTTTGAAAGATTGACTACTAAATAATTAAAGCCAGACCATTATGAAGAAAGGCTGATATAGCATTCTTGCATACGGAAACCTGCATAAATGTAATAGTCAGTCTGAGAAACATCTATCATACCTTTCTCAACTGACCAAAAGGCTTGTGGAGAATAGTAAAACATCTGCATGATGTTGAGAACAAAATTCCCATAGAATTTTAAAATTTTTACCTTTTTTGCTTTCACCTTGGAATGAAAAATAGAAATTATGTTTACAGAATCATAGAATCATAGAAACATTAGGGATCGGAAGAGACCTCGAAAAATCATCTAGTCCAATTCCCCTTCCACAGCAGGATCACCTAGACCAAGTCATAGAGTCAGTCAGGGTTAGAAGGGACCACAGGATCATCCAGTTCCTACTCCCCTGCCATGGGCAGGGATACCCCACCCTAGTTCAGGCTTGCCAGAGCCTCATCCAGCCCAGCCATAAACACCTGCAAGGATGGGGCCTCAACCACCTTCCTGGGCAACCCATTCCAGACTCTCACGGTGAAGAACTTCCTCCTCACATCCACTCTAAATCTACCCATCTCCAGCTTTGCTCCATTGCCCCTAGTCCTGTCGCTACCTGACATCCTAAAAAGTCCCTCTCCAGCCTTTTTATAGGCCCCCTTCAGAGGCAATAAGGTCACCTCAGAGCCTTGTCTTCTCCAGACTGAACAGCTCCAACTCTCTCAGTCTGGCTTTGTAGAAGAGGTGCTCCAGCCCTCTGATCATCCTTGTGGCCCTCCTCTGCACTTGCTCCAGTATGTCCACATCCTTCTTGTAATAAGGGCTCCACAACTGGATGCAGTACTCCAGGTGGGGTCTCACCAGAGCAGAGTAGAGGGGGAGAATCACCTCCCTCAACCTACTGGCCACGCTTCTCCTGATGCAGCCCAGGATCAGGTTTGCTTTCCAGGCCGCAACTGCACACTGATGGCTCATATTTAGCTTTGCATCCACAAAGACACCCAAATCCCGCTCCTCAGGGCTACTCTGCAGCCAGTCACTGCCCAGCCTGTATTTGTGCTTAGGATTGCCTCAATCCAGATGCAGGACCTTACACTTGGTCTTGTTAGACCTCATTAGGTTTGCTCTCCAGCCTGTCCAGGTCTGTCTGGATGGCATCTCTGCCCTCCAGTGTGTCTGCTGCACCACACAGCCTGGTGGCCTCAGCAAACTTGCTGAGGGTGCACTCAATGCCTCTGTCCATGTCACCGACAAAGATGTTGAACAAGACTGGTCTCACGACTGATCCCTGAGGGACTCCACTTGTCACTGGCCTCCACTTGGACGTGGATCTATGGACAACCACTCTCTGGGTGCAGCCATCAAGCCAATTCTTTACCCATCTAGTGGTCCACCCATCAAAGCCATGTTCCACCAGCATGGAGACCAGAATGTGGTGTGGGACAGTGTCAAAGACTTTGTTCAGGTCCAGGTAAATTACATCAGTCACCTGCCCCTCATGTAACTGTTTATGAAATACAAAAGTGTAGAAAACAGACTAGGATCTGATGTGTTATCCATCCACTTGTTTATGTGTGTTGTGTTGACAATAGTTTCTCATGAAATGGACCCTTTGAAAACTGAAAATCAGAATATTCAGGTTCAAAACAAATATGATAGAGTGAGGAAGAAAAATCCTCTATTTTAGTGTAAATCAAATTTTGTTCATTACAGATTTGCAATAGATGTTTCTTCAATGACACAAGTACGGCTTCTGCAATTCATATGCACCTGCATGCAATTTGAAAATAATCTCAGTAAGCGTAGGATGCACATTAAATAATGAAGTAAATCAGATGGCTCTTCAGGAAAATTCATTAACAAAACAGACAAAAATAACTTGGTTGAATGCCTGTTTCCAGAACATTACAAACCACAGACCTCTGTAACTAGTTAATAATTCCATACCAAGAGTCCATTTTACATTTCCATAGCTGAGGTTAAAGATTTATTTTGCAGTTACCATTTTGAGAGAAAAGGTTGGGGTTTTTTTTCCAAAAAACAACAAGAATTATTTTTCCTGTGATCCTAAATTTGTTCTGGCAACTTACATCTGTCCTTGCCTCTACTCACTTTCTACTAGAGCAAAAAAAAAAAATAACCAGTCTTGATAAGTTATATTTGATTTTATTTACTGCTTCTCAAAAATCAGGAGGAGTAAAGCAATATTGTTAAATTATTTTTTCCTGAAGTATACACATGCATATAGTGGTTCACACGTAGTCCTAGACAACTAGAAAGCTACTATAAACATTTTAACCTGCTGTTATCTCCTTTTTGCATTTGATGGGGAAATAATTCAAATTACTTTCACTAGGACGACTTTCACATTTTCTTGTAAACTCTGTATGAATGGTACTGTGACCTAATTCACCATCTGGTCATAACTTCACCATCTCCTGGCACCATATTCTAAACTTTAAGTAACTTCTGTATTTCTTTTGATTCCTAAGTGAAGGCAGCTGTGTGTAAATCAGCCCTCTAAGGAATTCCCAGATATTGCAGTACTAAAACACAGTTCTTATCCCATTTTTTAAAGCAATAACTTCCCTGCTGTTACTTTGAACATTTTAAATAATTTCAGTTCTTTAATAGTAATTGGGAAGGTAGCAATTTTGTGGTTTAATATTGCATATGTAAATACAGGTTAATTGAAATTGCCAACTAATAAATATTCCTAATATAATATTCATAAACCCAAGGTATTTCATGCAAATATTTGGTTGCATATGAGACATCTGAATTAAATTTTGCTTTGAATTAAATAAAAAAATAAAGGTTTTGTCATTTTATTGCATTAGGCTTAAAATGTCATACTAGGCATTTGAAAAGTGAATGAATTTGTAAAGCAAGATTAAGGCAACTATGCAGAACAGAAACTGCATAATTGTAGTGCTCTTCTTCAGTCTTATTAACAATTTATATACTGTAAAAAAAATAACCTCTGGATAAGGAACTGCAATAGTTGGTGGCTAGATGCAAAACACAATCTTGTTTCTTTTCTATCTGTGTTTCTAAAAATTTCATTGTCTATCTTGCACTAAAAGTTATGTCCTCATCCTGCTCACAGTGTGTGCTTACACCTTCTGAAAGGCAGCACCTGTGACATGGGACTAGTAAATTTGCTCATCAAAATAATAAATATTTTAAAATAAGAACATTATTTCATAAAAATGTAAGCCCACTACAATCTTTTTGATACTATACGCTTTGTAGGAAAATGCTGCATGGCAACGATCATGCACTTCTATCACTAAGCTAAAAAAGCCACTAACACTATAAACGCTAAATGTGCACTAACACGCCAGGCAGCCTTTTTGTCATTTCCCGCAAGCTGAAGTTGTGTGCCAATAAATGCTTGTATCCTCTGCAATGATGGTCCCAGGTGAGAGAGCTCAGGCAGACTGTCACCAGAAATACTAGCTGAAATATCTGGACCAATAAGACATTAATCAGACTGCTGAAACAGTGAATTTAGAGGGGAAAAACATTGTAATGTTAGTATTAGAAGGGTGCTATCTAAAATGCAAAATGACAGCTCTGAAAAGGCTTTATGTGTTGTTCCCCTACTGTTTGTCACATCACAGTCACCTGATAATATATAAAAAGGATGACAAAGTTCGTACAGTATTAATGTAATTATGACAAATAAATGGAAATACCCTGCTACTGATGTTGAAAGTGCAGAGAGTACCTGTGAACCAACAGCTTTTGCTTTTATAAAATATCTTGGTGATTTGTGAAGTGTTTTACAGTATTTAATGACAGAAACTTTTGTGGAGACAGCCTTTGGCATCTGCTTTAGGAGGTGCTGTGTGACTGTCGGTGGTGAGTTTGCAAAGGCACAGTATTTCTGTCCATATACCCACTGGCTTTCCCTGTCCATAGCCATCAATAAAGTGGTGAAGAAGTCGTATGAGATTTCTCTTTCCTCTGAGAAACTCTGCAAGACTGGTTCTCTGAATTGGAAGCGTTGCTAGCTCTGAGACTATAGAGAAAATCAGCCTCACATCTGTACAGACATGAGTGTTGTCTGTGTATACAATCCTTTTTCACATCTCTCTTCCCAAATAGTCTGACTTTTTTTAATGCTGATGGCTTTTAGATGTCAGAAATCTGCCAAAAGCTGAACACTTGGCCAGGGCAACTTTACTTAGCAATTTGGTCAGCATGTGTTTTCAATATGCATGCTATTGGCTTAATTAGGTTTAATTAACAAGTGTTTATGTCTGTTGTAAGGGACAATGGCTATCTAGTGAAAGCTTATTTATTGGCAACATATGGCATTCTGGTGAATGATTGTGAGAATAATGAAGCATTTAAAATAACTTGTTCAGTTTAGACTTCTGGCATACTAAAAATGTTTTTCATATGTCAGCATAGTTCTTGCATCTCATTTCTTTACAAATAGATCTAGTGCTCCTTTCAGCACCTTACAACATAGCAGGATAGAAAGTGGGAAGAAACTGTTATAGAAATAAATTAATTAAGCAAAAACTCACACATAAATCAAGAGGAATGCCAGAAAGTGTAACTACTAATACTTTTTTTTTAATTAACAAAATTCCTTCTCTGTATCCTAACATGGTTATGTATAACCTAGACTTTACAGTGACAAATGCCAGCAAATTATGTTTGATATCAATGCTAGACCAAACTTCCATTTAACGGTGGGCATGTTATTATTTGGCACCTCCCTTATGAAGAAAGGCTGAGGGAGCTAAGTCTCTTGAGCTTGGAGAAAAGGAGACTGAGGGGTGACCTCATTAATGTTTACAAATACATGAAGGGTAGGTGTCAGATGGATGGAGCCAGGCTCTTCTCAATGTCATGTAGTGATAGGACAAGGGGCAATGAGTGTAAGCTGGAACATAGGAGGTTCCACATCAATGTGAGAAGGAACTTCTTCCCAGTGACGGTGACAGAGAGCTGGAACAGGCTGCCCAGGTGGGTTGTGGAGTCTCCTTCTCTGGAGACATTTAAAACCTGCCTGGATATGTTCCTGTGCGATTGGTCTAGGTTGTCCTGCTCTGTGGCAGGGAGATTGGACTAGATGATCTTTCGAGGTCCCTCTCAATCCCTAATGTTCTGTGATAACCAAAGAAGTAAGATTTCCATTTGAAGTAACCCTGAAATTTAGAATTAACTTTAAGTAACTGGTAAAGTAGGTCACAATTCAAAGTGTATACTGGTCCTGGACTCTATAAAACCACTAGATCTAATTAAAATATTTGCCTATAAAATTTATCTAAGAAAACAAAAAAAGGGCACATCCTCATAATAACAGACTTTGGTCTAAGAAGATACAGATTATGTAACACAATACTTTGTAATAGGATTGCCCAGTAAAAGTGCCAAATTCAGAAAAATGGTTTGCCATTAAAGCTAAATCTTTGATCTAAGGCCAGTGCTGACTCTGTTTCTGACTGAATTTTTGTTAGAAGCTTGATGGCCAGTTCATTGCTTCAGAATAAAAATCTTTCATATTTCATGGAATAATCTTGAATTTTGCCATAAACCTTGTGGGGTCCTAACCTTCATCAAAGTTTTTTTTTATATATATGTTTGAATTCTTGTTTTCAGGCCTGTACTTTCCACTGCAAACCAACAGTATTACAAATAATCACACCAGCTCTGGCATCCCTGTGGCATAAAGTAGAATAGAAGCTGAATTTACAGGCTTCTGAAGAAGTTGCCTTATAAATGGAAATTTCTAGGAGCAGTTCTTCATTCTGGTTTAGTCTCTTCACCATTAGCCCCATACCTGATATTATTTGGTGTACCCTACACGAAGTCCTTTCCCTTCTCTCACAGAGAGATGCTTCTCTTATCTGTAGGCAGCTCCCACGATTCCTTTCTCCCTGGGCTGGTAAAGTAAATGGTCTGTCTCTGTGGTTCTCAGGCACAGGCAGATTTTTGCATGCGGTCCATAGGCCTAGTATCTCTGCCTGCGCATGCATTACACAGTTAAATTTACTTTTCTGCAAACTTCAGTTTGGCTACAGCATCTTCCCCTCTTACATATGAAAATGCCCATACAGCTTGCTTCTATAAGGCCATGTGGACAGTTCTGTAGCTTAGCAGATGATATAATAATTTTCAGTTTACTCTTAAGGGATTTAGAGGGGAATCTGTCCGCAAATTCATATGCACGGATAGGTTTGAAATACTGCAGTTTAAAAAGACTTGCAGTTTATCTTGTGCTGGTTGTGCTTGAAACTCTACCACTGAGGCCAATCGTATCTCTAATTTGAACATCATTTAATGTGCCAGTGTTGAATGAAAGTGTATCTTCAGAATATATTTTACTGCAGATTCACTCTCCTACACATGATTTTTTTTCTTGTTCTTTCACTTGAACAGTTTCTTCTATGCTGCCGTTTGTCTTTGCTCCCAAATCCAGAATTTTGCAGTTCATCTTCTGTAGGAAAACAAAAATGTTTGCAAGAAGTTTTTAACTGAAAAATCCTTGCTCTTCATTGAATCAATAATTAAAATATGCCAGTAGCATAAGCATTTGTCAGAATCTAAGAAAATAGATAATTACAAAGAAAATTTTTGATTGTAAGAGGAATGAGGATGACTGTTACTTTTTTGCCAAGTTAGGATCATAGAAGTCAGATTCAATTCCCAGATGTACTCATACAGTTGCCTATAATTTTTGGTCTCATATCAATGTTGATATTCCAATATGTTTCTATTTAGCTACACTGGGCAGCTACCTTACACCTTGCATCAGGAACAGTGTGGCCAGCAAGACCAGGGACATAATTCTCCCCCTGTATTCCCCCCTGGTGAAGCCTCACCTTGGGTACTGTGTGCAGCTCTGGGCTCCTCGCTTCAAGAAAGATATTGAAGTGCTGGAGCAGGTCCAGAGGAGTGCAACAAGAGGGAGGGGTTGTTTAGTCTAGAGAAGAGAAGACTCAGGGGGGACCTTATAATTCCCTCTAACTACTTTAAGGGAAGTTGTAGTCAGGTTGGCTTTGGGCTCTTCTCCAAGGCAACTAGTGATAGGATGAGAGGGCAGGGCCTGAAGCTTTATCAGAAGAGGGTTAGATTGGATGTTAGGAAGCCTCTCCTCATGGAAAGAATGAGTAGACATAGGAATGGACTGCCCAGGTTGCTGGAGTCCCCATCCATAGAGGTGTTTAACAAAAGACTGGATGTGGCCCTTAGGTCTAGGTTGTGGTGCTGTTAGGTCATAGGCTGGACTTGATGATCTTAGAGATCTTTTCCAGCCTCAGTAATTCTGTGATTCTGTGATTTTGTGAACAAATACTGACATTTATTTTTAAGTGACAACATTGTATGAGTTTTAAGGGATTGCACACCTGGAAATAGGACACATACATGACAGTTCAAGTGTGAACAGACACAGGATGAGAAGCCCTATGTGATTACTTCCATTAAAGTATATTATTATCTAAAAAGAAATATCAGAAAACCTCAAAATGATAGAAATTTAGCCAAAGCTGGTTAAAACCAGATGATACTTCAGTTTTGTGTTCTAAACAAAGTCTGTAAAATACTTAGAGGGTAAAAGCTCAGAAAACTGGTTTTTATAATGCTGTCAATATGCTTGCAAGAGGAGAAGGAAAATTATTTACAACTAATTTAAATGCAGTATATAGGACAGAGCTTGATTTCACTACATACTTCCTTGTTCTAGTAAGTAGGAATGCTGCTTGACTGATACTACTGTCACCAAAAAAAGTAAAGAAGCACATCAAGAAAGTTAAAGGATATTCTTTGAAGGCAAGCCTTTTTGTAAGTAGTGCATTTGAGAAATGCTCTTGTGGTTATGAATTAGTATTTCATCAGAAGACGCAGAAATACTTTGGGAGGTTGAACTGTAACTAGAATTTATTTACTTTTTTAATCCATTCAAAGGAGGGCAATATAAAATAAAATACATACAATTATTATTTTTGAAAGCAACATTATTGCAGCATTAAACTGGAACTTCTGGCTGCCTAGAATGTAAAGAAGCTTAAAGTCAGTTTTCTCACTGTAAGCAAGATGATGTCCTTTCTGAAGTTTTTTTTTCCCTTCTGAAGATTTTGACTGTGTTCGTGACTTATATTTGCCTAATATATATGGTGACTGAAATCTTATAACTTAACGGTTAAAAAGCAAAAAAATGTGTTCCTTCCTACCCTATTACTTGAGGAACAATGTGTCATATAGGGCTTTTATGTATGTTGGAACAAAGTCAGAAAGAATGGAAGTATACTTACATGAGACTAGCTTTGAATTCTTCAGACTGAACCCTTTACAGAGGAGAACTACAAATGACACTCAGCTGAGTCATGGTGTTATGCCGGAGAAAAGGGAGCAAAGTTCCACTTTGTCTCTTCCTTCTAGTCCTACAGTGTACTTAGAAGACTCTGCCTGCCCCAGGCTATGGTTTTAGGTGTTTCTTGTAAGAAATATCCCCCACAGTCCCAAGCCAAAGTGATGGACTGAGAAATAAATGAAGATATCGGCTGCCCAAAAATTTTCCAACTTCATAGTTCAGGCATGTAGCAGTACTTTGCAGTAAGGTCTCAACGACATCTCGGATAAATTTGCCAGAAAATTAATAGCTTAGGGATACTGGAAAGAAGTTTATTAACTCAATAGCTGTATACAGAAAAGAAGATAAGAAAAGAAAGGGAAAAAAACCAAACAAGTTAGCGCACTCAAACTAGAAACTGTGTCACAAATGCCATCACACTATCTGAGGAAAATACAATAGGAGGTCACTACTGTTTGGGCCTTGGGTCACATCAGAGATCTGGAAAACAAAAGCATGCTAATCAAGCAGAGACAAGTGCCACCACCCTCTCCGGTGCTGGCAACATGCATTCCCAACAAAAAAATCCAGTCTCTGTTCTTCAGATCCAAGGTTTAAGGATTCTCAAGTCCTTCTGCTTCCTTCAACTATGCACGAAGGAGTTCTCCCCCAAAACTTAAAGCATTCCCAGTCTTCCTCAGTGGCAGAAAATGACAAACAACTTCCCTTCCTGCTGACCAGTCTCTCCAAAACGGCAGCGAACAGTCGCACAGCCCCGATCACGTGCAGGATCCAAGATGGAGACCAATTGTATGTCTGTATCATCACGGCCACCCCCAACATTCTGCACTTGACCGAGATGGTTTCCAAGACCTTCTCTCTTCTCTCCTTCTGTCTCAGCTCTAGGAGGAAGAGGAGTACCCCAGCTCACCACAATGCGGAAGGGCTGCTCTGTGTAGGGGGGGTTGCACTAAAATCTTGCTTCTCCAGTCCGTGGCCAGGATCGTGCAGTGTCAGGTTTGGGCCTAGAGCTGCGCGGAGCTGAGGCAGCTGCGGCGGCAGGAGTCAGGGTCCTCCGAAGACCGCTGAAAAACTGCGGCAAACCACGGCTGTTGCCCGTGCCGTGCCAGGGGGAGCTGTGCAAAGCCGGCACACGTCCTTCCTACAGTGGCAACAGCAGCACCACTGGAAGCTGCGGAAAAATTGCAGCTGGCATCGGGCTGGGGAGAGCGGTGCATGTTCTTCCCATGGCGGCAGCGTGCTACTGGAAGCCGCAGCAAAATCACAGCTAGTGTCGGGCTGGGGGAAGAGCTGTGCAAAGCCAGCATGTCTCTTTTCCCGTGGCAGCGGCAGCACTGGAAGCTGCAGGAGGGCGCTCGGCTGAGAGCCCGCAGCCTGAGAGAGAGAGAGAGAGAGAGAGAGAGAGAGAACAAACAGCCTGCTCTTCTTTTTATAGGCTGACCTAACCATGCACTTCCGGGGAAGGTTCTGGGACAGTGACACCCTCCCCAGGACAGCTTCCTGGTGGGGGAGGGGTCCTCTAAAAGCAACACAACAACTTTTCTTTTGTTCTTCATGAAAGCACAACTTCTGCACATCTGAAAATTCTAGTAATTTTCAAACTGCAACAAGGCAGCACTATGTTCTATCCAGAGTTCTTATGGGACTTCACTCTCCACATGTGTTGCACCAACAGCCTGAACACATAACATGAAATTGCACATTCTCATGGAATACAAGGGACAAGTGTCTCAAAACAACAGTCATCACAGGTCCTAAATCCCCAGGGCCTGAGCCTGAGGCCTGAACATACACTTCCTGAAGTCAGCAAAGAATCTGGCTGTACTACAATGCTTCATCTTTGCTCAATATAGGGGATAGTATAACTAAAAAATACTGGAAAAATATTCTAACCGAGTAAATTCTTTAAATTGTTCCCATTTCTTACATTCTTCAAAATCCCTGTAACTGTCTCCTTCTTTTTAACACCAAGCCCAACATAGCACAGAGCAAAGATTAGCCTTGTCACAGTGAAAAATAACTGTCTGGCAATTCTGTTACAGTGCAACAGTGTACTACTTTGAAAAAATACAGTGCATTTTAATTATGAAGAACTAGTCTCATATGTAACTGTGTTTAAAAAGAACTTTAATTGTCATCACTTTCCTTAGGATGATCAATGACATTTTTCTATAAGAAAGCAGATGAGGACAAAATTGAAGGGGTGTGTGCAACACAGTTCAGATTTTGTCCCTCTGGTAAAAAAACCTCCTTGCTTGCAGTTAATTATGAAAAATATTCAGCAACTGCAAGAAATTCAATCTCAGGCGTCAGCTTTCTGCCTCAGAGCAGTACTTCTGTTTGCTCTTCCTCTTCTGAATCAAGTAATGCAGCAAGGTAAGCACAACTGCTGACGTGGCCCTGACAGGCTAATGTACAAACAGAAGGGAAAATTGTAATGCTCAGTTTCCTACTTATTGCCTGCATATCCTTCTGACGATAACATTCAGAATATCTTTACTATTGAAAGTGAGTGTTTGCTCTGTATGTCTGGTGTAAGACTATCACCACATTTCCTTTAATGTAAAGTGACTTTCAAACAAAGAAAGATTTTGCTTTTTAAAGAAAAATCTCCTTAATAGTTTTTAAATAGTTCTTGTAGGCCAAACAATGAGCATGACCACACTTGTGCAGATAAAAAGGAGTGATAAAAAGACTAATACAGGATATTTTCACCAGATTAATACTGTTCGGTCAGTGCTTCCAACACAACATCTGCTGCAGTAAAACCTGGTGTTAAAAAGCAATGACCTTGAGACAAGCAGAGCTCTAGTCTCCATGCAGTAGCTGACCAATTTTGTAAAATCAGCAAAGCCAGAACACATGTAAGAATAATTCAGAGTTATTTTTCTCTCCTGTATTTTTCCATCTAGAAACAATGCCATGCCTCCATGTTTTTTTAAAAAAGAATCTACTAATGACATGATAAATACACATTTGCATGTGTTGTAACTGGATTTCATAGTAGTCGTTCATCTAGATAGTCAGTTCAGAAAAAGACCTTATCCAGCATTTATTCATTATACTCATTTCTGAATTGTCCATGACGTGAAGATACAGAACTTTGTCATCCATTCTATAATTTGTTCTCCGCAGTTCATGGAAAGACACTTGAGGAGAATCACCTTTCTGTTTTTATAGCGTGACGTTTTTCATGATGACTCAGTCTGCAGAGAAGGTAGACCAGATCTTGTTTGTGTGTTAGAAAGTGTCTTACAGGAGGGATTAATGTGACATAAAATTTCAGATTGTGACTCTTCGAGGCAGGATGCATCTTGGTTTTTCTTAGTCTTGTATGTGAGATGAAAGTTATTTTCTGTGAAAGGCACCTAGAAACACAACATGGGCATAGATTTTGCAGCATTGAATGTCCATCATACATGTAAGAATGCAGTTTTTACAGCATTAAACAATTTCTGTTCCTAGAACTCAAAGAGAAAAGCCAACAGACCAGGAACATACCTCAAAATGTTTACAATGTCTGTGAATTAAAATATTAATAATTCCAGTGTAAATTAATATTTGCAATTTCAAATCAATTAAAAATTTGTTTCATGTAATGTAAGTAGCAGATACAATGCTACTTACATTAGCAGACAGAAACCAAATATAAAAGATAGAAAAGTACTTTAAATTATATAATTGGGAAAAAATATTGACATTAAATACAAGGCATATAAAGCATTTTTTAAGTTACTACATTTGTATTCTAAATTATCTGCTGGTCTCAGACACTTGATTTTTCTTTAAGTAAATGGAAGTTACTTTAATGATCAACCAAGACTCTAATGAAGCATAATAAAGTCCCATGCCGTAAAAGTGATACTCAGAACTGAAAGATGGATGTGAGTAGCATTTTTACATCTTTAGCTACTGAATACACAATTCTCAAGGCAGAAAATGTACGATTCATGCAGGATTGGACGTGGCACTTGATGCCATGGTCTAGCCTTGAGCTCTGTGGTAACAGGTTGGACTTGATGATCTATGAGGTCTCTTCCGACCTTGGTAATACTGTGATACTGTGATAATGTGGCACACATGGAAGCAGAGGACTGGACTTGGTGATCCAGGCAGTCCCTTTCCAACATACTCACCAACCAACCCTTCTCATTCCCCTTAGCACTGGGGAGAAGTTTCCTCTCCACTCTTTTGTTTTGGAAGTCTTGTTACTAGCCTGCCAGACAGCCAGATTCTAGGGAAATATCATTAGCCACCTGCTTTTACACACTCCAGTGCATTTATTTATTTATTTATTTGTCTGTTTGTTTCTTTCTTTTTTTCAGAAGTAAAAGGTAGCATAGATACAAATACTATAAACAGAGAAGTGTTATTGCTAATAAAAGGCTTTAAGCTGTAAGGAGGTTCATTTTCTGTGAAGGCAGGGCTTTTTAAAGATAGTGTTTACTCAAGAAGCAGATTACTGAAAATGAGAGACATGTAATTGTTTCTTTCAGTGGTAAACTTGAATTACTACTTTGTTTCCAAAGGAATTTCACTAGATAGAAAAAGATAGAAAAGCTGATTGTTGTTTTTAAGCTTAGTGGAGAAATCAAAAGGACACCATCATGTGTTGGCATTACAGATGCATGACACAAGAAAATTAGTCATGTGAACAAAGGGAACCGAAAGCATTAATACAATAAATTATACTCTAGCTATCACTGTCTAAAAATCTGAAAGGAAAATATTTTATACAAACAGCATGTTATATATTCCACAAACATGGAGGAGGTGATAGTCTAGCGATTAAAAACACATTCTTACAGCTCACTGGTTTGAAAGGAAAGCTTGCTACTGGTTTCACAGTGGGATATATCTGTCCACTTGACTGCCAGTGGACACATCCCTTTTAAGTGAAAATCATTTCACTTGCATAAACAAAAAAATTGGGAGAGAATTTTCAGGCATTAAGACTCCAAATAGGCTATTTTAAAATTTGTGAATAGCATTTATTTATTTTTTTAAATCAGTGGAAACAGTCTATGAGAAAATTGTGCTTGCCTTCTTGTCAATCTAAACTAAAACTATACATAATTTTACATATACGTATTTTAAAATTATACATTTTAGATATACAATTTTAAAACTATATATACAATGGAATGTGTTAACATTAGTACTTAATATGTATAATTAAAATTTGATCTTTTTTTTCTAAACCTTATGTATTAGTGTTTGAAAAGCTCCTTAAATGCACTGCATCTGCTTTAACCTATTGAAGATCTGATTTGTCATCACTTACATAACAATGTTTGGTCATTAACTGTGGCAGGCATAGGATTAATCCATACAGTAAAATGGATAGGGTTTATTTCCATGGAGAAACATGTAAAAGAAGGCTGTGAGAGAATAAATTCCACTGGAATCCTTTTGCATATATTTTATTCATTTTATTAATTGAGAACAATCTGTTTTTAAGAGTTTGCTCACTTTCTTGTGTGCTTTAGAAAGTACTTTGTGGAATACTTTGTCATTATGCATTAAATATGCCTCTGCCTCACAGCAAAGACATACCTTAGGCTCCACAGATCAAGGAATCTTAGCCACAAAGTGGAAATTCTGCTTTTCGCCTAGCTTGAATTTCTGCATAATATTTAGCCCTATCCAGTAGTAATCGTAGACTACCTGTCTGCCCGGTATCCACTCAGCCTTACAAAGAGCAATGTGTTCTCACAGCATAATTGCAAAATTAGTGTATTGTTATGAAATATTGTCCCACTTTTGAGTGAGCTCTAAAGGCAGTGGAAACAAAGGACAGAATCGCAGAACAGAATCATAGAATTGTTTAGGTTGGAAAAGACCTTTAAGATCCAACTAATCCTTTAAGATTCCAACTGTTAACATAACATTGCCAATTCTACCACCAAAATATCTCACTAAGAACAATGCCTACACATCCTTTAAACCCCAAGGGAATAGTGACTTCACCATTTCCCTGGACAGCCTGTTTCAAAGCTTAATAACATTTCTGGTGGGTATTTTTTTCATATTATCCAATCTAAACATTCCTACAGAGGAAAACAGACAGGCCAAGGTATGAAGTTCAATAAGGACAAGTATTGAGTCCTCCACTAGGAACACAACAACCCAGTGCAACATTACAGGCTTGGGAGAGAGTGGCTAGAAAGTTGCTTGACAGAAACAGAACTAGGAGTATTGTTCTGGTTTAGGATTATTTCGTGCCAATTTGGATTTCTCAGAGTCACCAAGACATATAGAAACCAGGGACAGTATTACAGTAAAGAAGAAAGACGTTTATTGACAGAGACTAAAGAAAGAGTTCAAAAGACAAAAACTGCAGCCGATGGCCTCCTCCTCCATCAGCTTCTTTTCCCCAGAAGCTGGGCTCCAGATTTCTCCCTTTCCCAATGTGGATATGTCTCTAATGAACACTGCTGCCAAGACATCGATATTCTCACAGAGAGATACAGGGAAGAAGGGAAAAAGAATTGTTTTTCATCAGCAGATGTTTGCTGCAATGGCCACCTGCTACAGAGATAAAAGAAGCCAAGATGGAGTCTGGAAGCCCAGGAGTAAACCCCCTTCAGAATTCCAGAAATTCTTTTGGGTACATAGGATTATGGGAAAGGTAAACTGGCTGATGCTTGTCACATGAAAACAGAGTCACAAAAAATTAAGGAGACACATGAGTCATGTAAAATTTTAAGGTTGTCTAAGTATTGCTGTGACAAGTACTGATCAACAGTCAGCAGCATGCTCAGTTGACCAATAAGACCAGTGGCATCCTGGTTTGTACTGCAGTGTGGCCAGCAAGATGTGGAAAGTGATTGTCTGTACTGGTGAGACTTTGAATATTGTCTTCTGTTTTGTGTACCTCAATACAAGAAACCCATTGAGGTGCTTGAGCACATCCAAAGAAGGATGACAAGGTTGGCAAAGGGTCTGGAGAACAAGACTTATGAGAAGAGGTAAGAAGAGCTAGTGCCATTTGTTTGAAGAACAGAATGCCCAGGGGAGACTTTACTGGTATCCACACCTTCCTGAAAGGAGGTTGCATGCATCTGGGCATTGGACTTGTCTCAAAAGTAACAAGTAAACAAGTGATAGGACAAGAGGAAGTGGCCTCAAGTTGCACCAGGGGAAGTTTAGCTTAGCTATTAAGAAAAACTTCATTATTGAAAGGGTCATCGTGGCACTGGAGCAGGTTGCCCAGGAAGGTGGTTGAATTGCCATCCTTAGACATGTTTAAAAGTCATGTACATATGGAGCTTAGGGACATGGCTTAACAGTAGGCTTGGTAGAGTTAATGGTTTGAGTCAATGTTCTTGAAGGTCTAAACAATTCTAGATTCTATGATAAAGACTGTTCCCATATTTCTTATAAGCTTACTTTAAGTACCCTAAGGCTTCAGTGAAGTATCCTCAGCTTGATAAAAATCCAGATAGATGATACCTGCAGTTCTGCCTCTGTCCACTAATGTATTCACTGCACTGTAGAAGACCACTAACTGGTCAGGCAGGATGTGCTCTTAGTGAGTTCATGCTGCCTGTCTTGAATCACCTACCTGTCCTCTATGTGCCTTAGTGTAACTTTTAGAAGAGTTTGTTCCATGATCTTCTCTGGCACACAGGTTCTCCTTTCTATTCTTTTTTAAAATGGGTGCAATGTTTCCTTTTTTTCCAATAACCAGGGACTTCATCTGGCTGCCAGGACTTTTCAAATATCATGGTATTTTCCTGATGCATATCTAGTTTCTAGGTGTTCTTGCACAGTCTGACTTTGGGATTTGCCTGCTCCCTGCCAAAACCCTCGGAGTCTTCTTAACAGGGTGTTTCTATCTAACATGCAAGGTGTACATGTGAAAGCCATGTGCTTTGCCTAAAACCAAAAATGTTTTGCCTCTTTTCTTGACAGGACTGCTCTAAAATTATTACACAGGTCTTCCTTCTAGGGGGTGAGACAGGCAAGCATCCTTACTCAAGACTCGTGCAGAAGTAGGATCCTTCATAGGAGCACCCAGATGTTCCTCTAGGTTCTTAGTAAGTGAATAGTTCTACAGTGTTTTTAAGGTATTATGGAATTTTATACATTTAGGCATAAACCAGTGCTACAGTGAAAGACCTAACACTATGATAAAGGCCTATGTCTAGTGACTAGACACTAGAGAGCCCATCAGTACAACAGAAGATACATCTGGTGACATATTGGATCAAACTGGTATTTTCCACGTGCCGAAGTTATAAAGCTTGCTTTTAAATATTTAAAGAGTTCCAAGGGCATCTGTCATTCTCTGAGTCAGAGTGAATACAGCACGCTACAAATCCAGCATGGTGTGCTGTCTTATAAACACCTACTTTACTTTTTCTTTTGTTGCTTCTTAATATTCCAGCCCCTTCAGAAGAAGAACTTTAAAGCAAGTGGATCTTCTTTTCAGCTAGAAAGCTTGAACAGTTGCAAAAAAATCTTTCAAGGCAGTACGGAAGGCACAGAAGTAACCTAAATTTTCAAGCCTTTTTTTTTTTTTTTTTTTTTCACAAGACCTAGCCCATGTAATACTATGGATCTTTAAAGAGTTAGTGACATTCTTAGACTACTTGTAGCGGGTTGGGGTTTCTCCACCAGTTTTAGCAAGTAAGGTCTCGATGACATCTCGGACAAATTTGCCAGACAATGAATGGCTTAGGATACTGGATAGAAGTTTATTAACCTAAATAGCTGTATAAAGACAAAGAAAAGGAAA
>VXBP01000541.1:39609-85191 GCA_013400115.1 Rhinopomastus cyanomelas
GCACAAATCAGGGTCTTCCCAAGACCGCTGAGAAACCGCGGCAAACGCGAAAGCTGCCCATTACTGGACGGGGAGCGGTGCAAACCGGAGCGTCCTTCATTCCTGAAGCAGCGGCGCCACTGGAGAACCTGCGGCAAACTTCGCAGAAAGCGCCGGGGCGGGGAGAGCTTACAGGTGCGTCTCCAGACCGCGGCACATCGGCGCTACTGGAGACCGAGGCGAATCACAGCTGGCAGTCCGGCCGGGGGCATGGGGCTACGCGAACACGGTGCATCTGCTCTTCCCGCAGTAGCGGTGGCGTCGCTGAAAGACCATGGCCGAGCCGCATTCCGTGCCCTTCCCCTCCCCGCCACCGTCCCGAGAACGGACGGGGCGGGGGAGCGGGGGCGCTCGGCTGAGAAGCCGCAGCCCAAGAGAACCTCAGTCCTTCAGGTGCCCATAGATGAGAGGCTGGTTCACAACAAGCAGGCAAACGAATGGGCCCAACCTGCTTGCAATAAAATGATTAATAACTCCACTTAACTAAATTATTTTTCTTAAATACTTCTGGGACATGAATATTCAGCAGATTTAAGTACAGAATAAGTTTCAGGTGGTAACACAACAATGGACTCTTTGATCTAGACTGAAAAAAAAATGAATTAGAATAATTTTAATACTATGAAAAAAAAATGTGGAGGTTTTTCATGTTTCACAGAACCATTCTACTTCCTTTTAAAATGACTGGGCTAGGCATCAATCAAAAAAATTTTTTCTAATCTGAAATTACAAGACCATTTCATAACTGTGGCTGATTTTACCCTGAAACCTGGGGTCATTACATGGCATGTTAATAAAAAAGACCACCTCTAGTGTTTTTGTGGGACTGAACCAATATAACTATATACATGAAGTGGTCCAGGAATCCTCTAGTGTTCTTCCATAGAAATGGAGCAGTACACCACAGTGGAAGTTGCTGGATTCTCTTAACATACCAATGACTCTCTTTTGTCTGTAGTGACACTGTGCCGCTTTGCAATACTTGTTTTTGACCCCTCTCATCACTAAGCAGCAGAAATACTGTGAATGGGAATTGAGGGAATGGCAGATAGAACAGAAATAGCTTAATCTCAGAAAAAGTATCAGGCATCTAAAAACAGTATCTGAGAATTTTAAATTAATAGCAGATAAATAAACATATCATCACCCAAATATGAGCTCTAACATGTCATTTTTTCAGTATACTAAAATCTCAGCCTTGTACAGGGTACAGCAGACAGTCATTTCGTTTTTGCTTGCCAGACCCAGTGTGAGCCATACATAAGCTAGCTACTTGTTCTTATAGCTTACTCTTTGTATGCAGACAAAAAATGCTCTCCTTGATCAGTCTTAATGATAAAGTTCACACCTTGTTTGCATACTATCTATAAATGTGGTAAGTCTTACCAGCCTCCATCTATTAAGGTAAAAAAACCAAACATCAGCTAAAATATCTCTTCTGCCAGTATCACAGTGTCATAGTATAGCAGGGGTTGGAAGGTACCTCTGGAGACGTTTAGTCCAGCCCTGCTGCTAAAACAAATATTCTAGAGTAGAGCACACAGAAAAACAGACAGAATGATTCTTACTGTCTCCAGAGGTGGAGACTCCACAAACTCTCTGGTCAGTCTGTGTAAACAAACGCTTTTTATAATTTCTTCTATCCTGTATACATTGATCAGAAATTCCAATGGCTTTACATCTCCAAAAACATGAAATATTCTTTTGATTGCACTTGTTCTTGTGAACATATGAACACATGTGAATATGCACATACAGAGGGAGTGAAAAAGCTTAACATCACATTCTCTCTCTTAAAAATGTCTCATCTACAGGAAGCATATTTCTCCAGAAAAAGAAGGCCTGGCTTGAAAGGAAAGTGCAACAATAAAACAAAATAGTCTATAGCACAATTCTGAATTAGTTAATGTGGTGGTACTTTTCAAGCTAAGGTTGCATTTAATAAGACGAGATTTTTTACTGAAAAAAAAAGAAATGTACTTCATCTTACTTTTGTATAAAATTTTGGGAAAATATAAAAAAGGAATTTTTTCACTGGAAGGAAAAATTTCTGCAAATTTGTTTTATATAATAAAAAGTTTTGCACTCTTGATTACAGTAGTATCTTAAGGAGCTTTTTTTCTTAAGCTATCAACAGATATGTATTGTTCATTAAAATTATTCTCCCAGCATTGAGTTGGTGGCAAAAACTACATCGATGTGCCTGTTTTCACAGATACACAGATGTTCTAAATTGAGGTGGTATTGCTTCAGGCAGTCTCTTTACATTTATCAACATCACACCAATATTTACGATATTTTTTAATACTTTCTCAGGTGTCAGTTGCAATTTGCCATTTACACTGAGGAATAGAATTGAAATAACGTGGTGAAAAGAGAGGACAATATCATTCCCTGGCACCTGACACTCTAGCAAGGACATTTTTAAGCATCCTGTATTTATTCTGGATAATCCTTCAAAACAGAATTAGGGTTAAAAAAAAGTAAATTAAAAAAGTAAGTTACTTGGGTTTGACTTTAAATTAACCATGGCATGAACTTGAAGTTTTACAACTCTGGATCAAGTTCTGTCTTCAATTCTTCACGTTAGCTGAATGTCTTGCCTGTGATTTACATAGATCAGTTACTAGCTCATATATACATGCATATATATATGTATACATCAAGGGTTGATACCTCAGACATAACAAACCAATCAATTTAGCTGATGTGTTAACAGGCTGAAACAAAAAGTAAACAGTATTAAAAAAACCCCATGTATAAATTGAAGGCCAAACCAAAAATCATTGGGAAAAAAAAAGAAGACACATTTAATTCAGCCTATATAAAAAACAACATAAAGAGTTCACCCCACATAAAAAGTCCATGTGAAGACATATGGAGATTAATCACATGTTCTCACATAACTGAGCCAAACTGCAATCTCAAACCCCTCAAAGGGAAGAGACTTCCAGCTATTCCTGCTTCATATGATCCTATGTGGGAACATGGTGTCCATCAAGTTCATGCTCATGTCCCACAGTGTCAGTAGGCATCTTAAAGACCAGTTCTCTGTTCTGTGTGCTTCTACACCAGTGCTCCATTTTGAAAATGCCAATTTCTACAGCCACAAACAAGTGGAGAATTCTCCATTGCAGCAAACCATCGAATTCAGATTAAACCTTCCTCCTGCTGACCCTTAAGGTACCACACTATATTTACCATGTTTTCAGGACATGATTGCTGCCATGCCTAGCTCAGAGCCATGCATCCCTTTCAAACAGCAGGTGAAAGAGAAGTGAAGGAGGAGAAGAAAGAGCTGGAAACCTGAAACTGAAAGCTCCAAACTCCTTCTGTTTGTTCCAGTTTTGCAGAGCTGAAAATCTCACAAGTTATCACAGCAACCTCACTGTGCCTCCAGCCAAAAAACCTACTCAAATTTTAAAATAAAACAGTATGTGTGGATGTACATATATGTATACTACCAATACAAATGCATGCATATACAACTTCCCCATTTGCTGAAGAACATATCTCCCTCTCTTTTTAAAAAATCAAGATACGGGTAATTACATCCAGTATTGTGCCAGCTTTTGTATCACATCCATCATTGAGTATATACAACACCTAGTGCCCCATTTGTCATGGGTTAAAAAACCCAATGACAATATTAACCAATTAATTTAGCTAAGATGTTAATTGGCAGAAATAAAAACAATACAAGGAGGGCTTGAAAAAAAAAACCTACTTGTGAATTGCAGGCAAAAAACGCCCTAAACTCAACATGGGAAAAAAGGTTTCATTAACCCCATACAAAAACCACCATATAAAGACATATATATGCAAAGACATAAAGGAGATTCATCACACTGTTCATACATAAGTGAACCAAAACCTCAATGCCCAAACTCTGAAAAGGGAAAAGAGACTTCCAGTCATTACGGTTTCTGTGGAAGCATGGTACCCACTAAATTCGGGCATGTGCCTCAGCATCTGTGGGTATTTTAAAGTTCAATTCTCTGCTTCATATACTTCCATGCCAGTGCCTCATTTCAAAAATGATGATTCTTGTGACCACAAACAAGAGGTGAATTCTCTCCATTTCAGCAAACCATGGAATCTGGATGAAACTTTCTTTCCACTGATCCAAAGAAACCACTTTATCTTTCCCTAGTCACCATGCTTCCAAGGCAAAATGGCTGATGCAATTTGGTTCAGGGCTGTGTGTGTCCCCTCTCCAAAACAGAGGCAAGAAGAAGGAAGCGAAGAAGATGGAGTCTAAAGGAAGAAGGTGGGGAGAGCTGGTGGAAATATGAAACTGAAACAGTAAACCCCCCACATTCACAGAAAACACACAAACTAAATCTGCAGTTTTGGCCTGCAGTTTTCAAGACAAAGAACAATATTTCAAATCACAGCACATTTCTTCTTAGCTGTTGTAAGAGAAAGATGGGAATAACATTTATATATTTTTGCTATTCATTTATCTGGACAGAATATTTACAAAATTGTGCTTTTCCATACAATCTGGGAAAGCATAGCACTTTGTCATTTAAGTAACATTTCAGAAGTGACAAATCTTATTCAAGAGTGGGCAACTAATAGTCACATACTGGACAGAAAGTGGAGTTCAACCACAAGCTTAAGGTAATACAGTCTACCTTTTACAGATGAAAATCTTTCTGGCTTTTTTCTAACCGTCTTGCACTGCTTAAGAAAATATCTAAGCTCAAGAGTTCATGTACAGGTTTCTTGGATTTTTTTTAAATGAAAAAAGATGTAGTAAAACAAATCTTTATCTAAAGTAGAACTTGAAAAGAAATTAAACCTTGTTTTACACTCTATCACGCTTTTCAAATACTTATTATC
The DNA here is from genome assembly GCA_013400115.1 of Rhinopomastus cyanomelas. Taxonomy (NCBI): domain Eukaryota; kingdom Metazoa; phylum Chordata; class Aves; order Bucerotiformes; family Rhinopomastidae; genus Rhinopomastus; species Rhinopomastus cyanomelas. The sequence continues at coordinate 44,497 of VXBP01000541.1, forward strand.
CAAATAAATATGTTCTTCACTTTTACTCGACACCTACTGCAGAGTTTCAACAACTTGCAATGATACAACAATGTTCCCAGGGATTGTCAACATAATAACTGATTGATTTTTAAGTCTTCTTTTACTAAAGTTCCACTACATTCTCACTAGAAGTTTTATGGAATATAAAAAAGTGAACTACAAATGTAAGTGATAGAAGGCCATCCAAAGAAAGAAGTATTTTTTTCTGAACTCAACTCATTTTGCTAAAATATCTGCTAGAACTAAAATATCTCCCAGATAAACTACATTCTAGCACTACTTAGGGCAGGTAATTAACAAGTCCCAGATGTCCTTTGCAGCCAAGAGAAGGTGTCAGTCATACAGAGTAGCAAAGTTATTAAAGACCTTAAAATATGGAAATGTGAACAAAGGGGGACAAATATTCTCTACAGTAAATTCTGCAGGCTACACTCATGAATGCTATTGCACAAGTTTCTTGAGAAGAATTAGGTTAAGATAGGTGAACCTAGATGGTTGTTTTCTTCTCTCCTCATCTATCCCAACAGAAAAACTCTCAGGAGCCTTAGGATAGTCCGTGTGTTTTACTACACATGAGGTACCTGGAGTGAAATCCTACCTCAGCTTAAGTGAATGGAGCCTCTTGAATGAACAGAGCAACGTATCTACATAGTTCATATTCATATAGTTAGTTCTGCACCTCAGGCATTGATCCAGAGGAAAGGGACACACATCAACTACATTTATGATTTTAAACAAGGCAAGGTGTTGTTTGGGGCAAAGAAAAGGAGACAAGGTTAATGGCTCTGCTGCAATGGGCAGCCACTTTTCAGTGAAATTACTTGAAGACAACCATATTGGTGTTAATAACCCCTTTTCTGTACATGATCTGTTTCCCTCCTAGGTTCTTCTATGAGGTGTCTCACAGCTTGGGACAGAAGGAAATATGCTTGCCATTCCTATTGTTTTCAAGCACAGTGGCAAAATATACCAGGCTTGAGCATTTTGCTTGTGGGAGTTTTGCTCAATTGAGAATTCAGAAGTTGTCTTGTGGCTTGGCTGGCTAGTAGAGAGAACCAACCAATATTCAAAAATAATTTAAAAACATGTGGGACCTTATCTGCACCATCTGGCCAGTTCAGGCAGGAGCCCTAAGTGAAACACTTAAAGAAAACTCATTTAGAACACACCCTTTTCTCTTTCCAGAATACCTGAGCCTAGTACAGACCTAAAGTTGAATTATGACCTGCAATTAGGTTATCTTCCTACATTTATTTGGTGGTTTGTTGTTTTTTTTTTCTCAGTGGTATTGATTGTATAAGAATCTATCCAACCCTCTAATTCAAACCGAAGTATGTGATATCAAAATAAAAGCATCCACTTAAATGACAAAGTGTGATAGATGTTTAGGTGTCTAGTTCAAACATAACACAACTAATAAGAAATGCAGCAAAAATCAAGTTCCTAAGAAAACAATATAAATAAAACTAAAATGGACAAGGCTTTACTAGACTAATTACATGAACAAAGACTTCAATTATTTTAAAGGAGATGCACCGAAATATCTGCCTGTCAGCACATTTAGCTTGAAAATTAAATATTATATTATGAATTGTTCTACAAGACTGCAGAATATGCCCTGCAAAATGCATATAGAAAATATCTCTAAATGCTCCAATTCTTCCTTGTGTAAGATAAATATTTCCCAGCTTTGTTAGCAGCAAATTTAAAAAAAAAAACCCAAACAACAAAAAACGACCAAAGTAGAGTATTGTTTGTAAATTATGATACAACACAATGTTTCCATAAAAGGTGCCTGACTTCACACAACCTCATTAATAATGGCCTACGCTTTCTACAAATCCCCAAATACTGTTCTTGTTGTTCAAGAACAACTCACTTGCAGATGTAAAAAGCATCAGTAAAAGTGGTCTTGTATTGAACCAACCCCAGAAGACCAAACATGTATCTCTTTCATGTAAGTGAAAGAACTGAATTCTAAAGAAAAATACTGATATCACTTAAGGGACACAGTCTGCTCTCAAAGGACAATGCAGTGCCGGTTTTAGGGCATAGATGTTCTCCTGAGCTATGCTCTGGGTTCATGTAACAATTGAACTTTTCTCTTGTATTAATGCTACTTTATCCAGACAGCTGAGCACCAGAGTGTGCATGAACACATTAACAGTAAATCTACAGCAGAAACATAAGAGGCTGGATAGAAATTACTTTACAACTGCTGAATTTTTCCAGTCAGTCTCATGTCTGTGCCTAAAGCACATGGAACTATACAAGGCACATGGAAGAAGGAGGAAATTTGTAACAGCCAACGTGGCTTCACTAAGGGCAAATCTATGACAAAGTTATAGGATGGATGGATAAGAGTAGAGCAAATGATTTCTCTACTTGGACTTGTGCAAGATATTTGACACTGTCCCACATAACATCTTTATCTCTGAAATAGAAAGACATGGACTTGACAGACAGACTGTTGGATGGATAAGGAATAGGCTGAATGATCGCATCCAGTGATCTGTGATCAATGCCTTGATCTCCAAGGGGATCAGTTATGGTCTGTATCAGGAGAATAGTGACCAGCAGAACAAGAGATGTGATTCTCTCCCTCTGCTCACCTGGAGTACTACGTCCAGCTCTTGAGTCCTCAAAATCTATGGACATGGAACTGCCCAGAGGAGGGCCACAAGGATGATCAGAGGGTTGGAGCACCTCTCCTATGAAGACAGCCTGAAGAAACTGAGGCTGTTCAGCCTGGTGAAAAGAAGGCTTTGTGGGGGAAAATTATAGCAGCCTTCCAGTACCTGAAGGGGTCTACAGGAAAGCTGAAGAAGGACTTTTTGTGAGAGACTCTAGTAGGAGGACAAGGGGGAATATTTTTGAAAAGGGTAGATTTAGACTATTCATAGGAATAAATTTTTCACTATGAGGATGGTAAGGCACTGGGACAGGCTGCCCAGGGAATTTGTGGATGCTTTTTCCCTGGAAGTGTTCAAGGCCAAGTCTGACGGGGCTGTGGGAAACCTACACTTGTGATAGGTGTCCCTGCCAATAGCAGGTGTGTTGGAACTAGATGATCTCTGATGTCCCTTCCAACCTAAGCCATTCTATGATTCTGTAATATAATTAAGGATATGTGCGTACTTTTCATGGTTTTTTCACTTGCCACTTCTGCACTTTTGCACAAGCCATTCTTATCCAAAACACACACACAGTTAAAGAAAAAAACCCAAAAAACCCACTCCCTCTCCCATGCAATCATTCCCTTCACATCCAAGCAGTTCAACGTATGTATCACTTTTACACTGTATTCATTAGGCCTCTGTTTTAACAAAAACTATCCTTTCAGTGACTTTGACTGCTCTCTCCTTAACAACCAGCATTAATCTTAATTCTTCATTATGTTTCCTAACTGGAAACATAATGTTTCCTATGAACTGCTAAATATTCAGATATCTGGATTACTTACTGGTGCATGGCTACTCTACTCTCTGGGTGATCTGGGTGATCTTGTCATGTCGTTTTCTGCAGAGGAAGGTTTATCCATATATTAGAAGCAGTAATATATAAGTGAAAATGCACACGTAGATCTATTTTTCCTCTTTTTTTATACCAATTTTATACTGGGTGTTGCCACTGATTACAAACATACCAGTGTATTAGAAACCACAATAGTTACAAGATGTCTTTTTGATGGGAAGCTTCATTTCAGCAATGGCTTGAGGGCTGCATGGATTATCCATATTAGTGATAGTTCTATGGAAGTTATTATGATTTCATATTTTGGAGGATGGATATGCTCTGCTAAAAATCACAATTCTCACTACCTATTAGACCTTCAGGATATAAACTAAGACTCCTGCATTGAAAGCAGTGGAAGTGCTGTAAGTTCACAGTGACATGAAAAACAGAGAACTGGACAGTGTTGGATGACTGAGACATTTAATTATTTTGTTTTTACACTGTGTGCAACGACTGTGTACAAAACTGCCTGAAGTTTAATGGCATTTTTCTAAGGAAATTTCCACTTTTGCTAACAACTTCATCACATTTGTCCTGAAATGTATAATCCGGATATAATCTCATTCTCTTTTGCTCCCCTTCAACTATTCCTGTTTAGAAACTTCTTTCTCATAATCTTTCCACTTCCCATTGGATCCTAGTGGATGTATTGGCAAATCCATTTACTCAAGATGGGAACCCAGAGCTTTTACGGCACAGGCAAAGTTGGAAGCAGGCCTAGTGCCTTTGTGAGACCAGGGCTGAAAGAGCATCTTCACAGATGTTACAGCCACAATACACCAGTACTTTACAGCATCTGCATTATGAAGAGACAGCAGGACAGCACAATCTGTTCTCATCTAGACTCCACTAGACTGAAATCTGAAGTCTAGAGTAGAAGGTTGGTATGAGAGCAGCTCACATAGGGTTTATAGCCCTAGTGTAGGCAAGAATTCAAATTCTGAAGAACTGAGGGTGAAATGTAAGAGAAACAACTACCAAACTCCAGCCAACTTCCAGTTGAACCTAATTCCCATTGGCTGACAGCGAGTAGTGATTTTATACAAAATATTTCTGTATTGCATCAGTACTTACACGATTGCTTGATGCTGTTGCTTTCATATATGGATAACAAATATTACAGTAAAGACAGGGCCTCGTACTTTTGCCATAGCAAGCAGCTGTTCCTAACTGTGAAATGCCAGGGCACTTGGAGCATTCTTCCCTTCTCAGACAACCCCTTCTTTCTAACACAAAACTCATTTAACTCATCATTCACTTCAATAAATGTTGTGGAACCAACATTTCCAAATGATTATTTGTCTCAATGCTCTAGTTTTAAGTCTGTTTTAAGATCCTTGGTGATACGATAACATCTTTTTCTAAGATGTTATTGACATCTCAGAAAAAAAATTTACACTTTCTACTTTTCATGTCAAAGGACTAGATGTAAGGAACTGAAACAGACTATAGAAATTTTAGGGTGCTGCAAATCAAGGAAAAATTATGTTCTTTGACTAGCTGGCTGATATGAAATGGTTAACTGACATCATTTCCCTTCTAGGTAACTCCCAAAAAAGGATATAAAACCCAGTCTTCTACATTTTCATAGCCTTATTGGTAAAAATACCTATGTTCTACATACGTAAGTCACACACAACATATAACTTCGTATGTGTGGCCCTGACTCAGTGAAGTCTTCGCAGATACATCCTTTTTCATGCAAGTATTGTCACTGACCTCAAAGGGACTATTTCCAGGATTAAATTTAGTCATTTGTGTGACAACAGGGTCATTGAGCTGGTATGAGCATGTGTCCCTGTTTACTGCATAAAACAGACACAAATTGCTCCTTTTTTGTCATCTCCTGTGCTGGAGACTTCATCCTGCAAGAGACTTAAGTGTGTTACACTAGCACATGGTCTTTATTAGAAAGGTTATTGACATTGTCAAGCATCTTATGAAAGGTAACATTGAATCTAAAAGGTTGTCAGGCCTTAGCCATGAGTCTACAACAATTTCTCTGACAATATTGTAAGCATGGTGTAACTCTGACCCCTTTTTAGATTTAACAAACACAGGAGATTAAAGTTCTTCTGTGCCTTTTTCACCTCTCTGTGATCCCAAGCATGTACTTCCCCTAAGCCTTGTCTTGAAGTACCCTGCAGAAGTAGTGAAGTTGTGAAAGCGCTACTTTAATTATAAGTACCACAGTAACGCATTCAAGTACACTCATTTATCATAAAGGGCTTCCCCATCTGTCTCTAAAGTATGCTTTAAAATGTTGTGTATTTGATAACATGAGGGTTGAGAATTTAATATATTTTACTTTTAAACACTCCATTTTGGTTAGCTTTTTGTTAAGACTGTACAACTGCATTTTGACTGAAAGAACAGATTGGGGTGGGGGGGGGTGTGCCCACATGCATGTGTGGTCTCTTCCTCATTTATTTGCACTTCAGCCCACTGGGATCAAGCTGCAATCCCTGTAGGCAAAAGATTAGGAAAAGCTGATTGTTTTTTTGAAGACACAGAAGGGAAAGCGACTTCTCAAGTACCTCAAGTTTTTCTGGCCACTGTACAAATTGTTCCTGAGTATGGAGAGCTTCCAAAAGACCTAATTAGCAACTCACTACAAACATTTCTTTGCATTAGCTAATGATCCAACTACACTTGTAAGCAAACAGTACCAACATATCTAATCAATGCAGAAAACCCAACAGAATGCCTATTAAACATCTGGATGTAATCTTCTAGTTAGACTTAGAACAAAATGAAAACATATGCACATTTCTTTGATCTATGCCTCAACAAAGAAACTGTCGATTAAAAAAAAAAAAACACCCTGGCCAGTCAATGTGTCATTTTCATAAGCCTGGTAATTTCTCTTCAAATGTTTTCAGTTTGATTTTGTTGGTTTCCTGCAATCCCTAATTTTACCATATTGTGTGAAACCACAAGGGATTCTTTGGATCGGATTTTATTTGAGGTTTTACTGTTGCACAATCTGCTACTGGCTTTTTTTTTCTTAATTCAGCTCAGGGGATTTTTAAGGGTGAAAGTATGGGGGATGGGGATACAGTCATGATGACAAAATGACATAGTGCAACTTTTTGAACACTCTTGCCTACAAAGAAAGCTACTAATTAAAAAGGAATCAAATTACTAAGAGGGTATGCAATGGCTATTAGCCAAAAGATAGTGAATAATTAGAAATGCAATTGCTTTAACCTGCTCACATAATTTGCACTTCATAAATAATGTTTTAAAATTATGTTTTGTTTGCTCTCATAATAATAGTTATTCTTGCAATTGTATAAGTAGTCACTACTATACCATATGTGCTGTATGTCACAAACACTGATTGTTTCTCTTTTCCTCCTTTGCCATTTTGATATTAAAAAACCCCTCCCGAATCTAAAATACAACAAGTCTTTCTTACCACAATGGACATAATTTTTAAACATTGTTTATCTTTCAGTTGAAAATCCAATGACCTCTAAAGCTAAAATTTGGAAAACATAAAATCTTTTGAATTCTAGAATTGTTTCCTCCACTGATTTGCACTCACTACATAGGTAGAACAGTGGCATAAATATCAATTTTTCTAAACTGTTTCTTGCCCACCTGCAGCAAACTCCCAGTGATTAATATAATCACCATATTTATCATATGTGCCAGTTTGTGGGAAGTTAAAAATTGTTGCTTGTGAATAGTACTGTTAATGTTAAAGGAAAAAATATAAACATTATGGTAAACAGACCATAAGACAATGTATCATTTCTCTGTAGAACAGATGCTACATCTGAAACCCTTTCAGAATACTGAAACTACATTTTGGACCCAGGACTGCTTTTTATGACTCAAAGCTTCAGCTGCTTCCAATTTGAGTTTTCAGTACACAGTCAATGCAGGACTACGCTCTCTGCTCCACAAGGTAGGAACACTACGTTAAAATGCTTACAAAGAGAAACAATTCATTTCAGAGGGCACAGTCAAATGGATTACTAAATAGAATAGTTCTGGGAGGTTAATACTGAAGAAAATATTTTTGTTGTATTTTAAGACAGAAGACAAAGGTCTAACAATTATTTTCAATCCATCTTGAGAACTGTGTGGTATGTATGAGAACTGCATTATCGTGGCATAACAATCTGGTACAAAACGCTACAGTGAGCTGAATTCAGCTCTTTAAAACACGCTTAGACATGTTTCAGTCTGTATTTCAATGGTGCGAATAGTGAGCCTTGCCATGGAATAAGGACATTTCGTTTTCTGTGATTAATCCAGATTTGTACCCATCTAACAAAAAGCACATTTTTATGTTCTAATCAGCCAGTGATGATGCATTATAAATTAATTAAATATCAAATCACGTTAGCTGTTCTCCATACAATGGAATGTCAGTGGCTCTCAAAAACAAAACCAGTAGAAAGTAAAACATGCTCTTTTACCTTGATTATAACAGAGAAGACTCCAAATGCTCGTGTGTGTCTGATTCCAGAATCTAAGCAGATTTAAAGTACTTGCTAAAAAAAAAAAATTCAGGAAAACAGAGCTCTTCTATATGCTAAAATATGCCTTGGGCATTTAGTGATGATAAATAAAGGTTACAAGTAATTTAAATTTGCATGTAGGTAAACAATTAAAAACCAACTTTTGTTTATGTTCCAAAACACTGCATTGTTTTAATGCCATATATGCTAACATCCCATTAACAATTTGTGCCAGCAGGTTAAGCAAAGTACAGTCGAAGTTATGTACGTGTTATATTATTAAAGATACCATAGCTACTGGGTACACGCACAAAGCATGTATTAGTAGCTTGCATTTTATGACATCTTTCATCTGAAAATTTAAGTATTTTAGAAGCTTAATTAATTAAGCTTTTCAATGTCATAAGCAGAGCAATGAGCTGGCTTGTCCAAGGGAAGACCTGGGAAAAGAATGCAGGTATTTTAGCTTTTCAGTAGGCAGGCAGAACACTACAAAAGTTTTGATTTCTGTCCTGGGAACCATAATGTACTGTTGAAGACATTTTGCCTTATATCTTAAAATGACATTAGAAGTCCTCGTATTTATTTATGTGTTAACAATGATGTGTGCACATAAATGTGTTAAATACCAATACCAACACACAAACACATGTGCACAGGTACAGACACCTATACACGTATACATCTACTGTATATGCATTACACATGTGCATACACATGCACACAGCTGCAGGTACAAACATACTAGCATCTGCTTTCAATATTAAAACTCTGCAGCCTTAGCATGAAGTCCAAATTTCATGGCAGAAGACATAGAGGAGTTTCATTTTCTTTTCCTTTGGTGTTTTCTGTGCAATCTAGGAAAAATGTAGTATGGAAATCAGTACTTGGAATGAGTCAAGCCAAATCTTAATATTGCAACACTCCAAAGAGACTGCTCTTTCTTTAGGATACAAGATGCATAATGCAGTTCCAAATAAGTGTATTTAGTAAATGTTAAAGGGGGACCGAAAGAAACATAAATTACAGAATTACCTCTACAGTATGTGATACATTTCAAGGCGTCCTTTTAGGTAGTGCATAGGGACACTAATGATAATAGGTCTGTCATACAAACATTGTCTGGGTTTGAGGGAAACTTAAGAGATAACCTAGTTCCAAGCCCCCTGCCATACGCCACACATCTCACTACACTGGATTGCTTAGAGCCCCATCTAAACGGGCTTTGAGCACTTCCAGGGAAGGAATATCCACAACCACCCAGGCAACCTATTCCAGTGCCTTATCATCTTCACAGTGAGGAATTTCATCCTAAGGTCAAATCCCATTCCCCCTTGTACCATCACTAAAGTCCCTCACAAAAAGGCCCTTTCCAGCTTTCCCATAGGCCCCTTTCAGGTATTAAGTTTTCTACTTTGTCCTGTGAGCTGTGTCACCACTTGTCATCTGAGCAGTCACTGACTGTCCGTGAGGTTTGTCTGACCCTCATCTACTTCAGCTGGGACTATAAAACATCTGCAACAGCCAAGTCCTCCGCAGCTGCCCTCTAAAAAAAGCTGGTTTTCCCCAAAGGACAACGCCCGTCCGGGCAAAGGGTCACTCCGACCAACACGCCGGCGGCTGCGATTGTGAGACATGAACAGAACTGTCAGTTCGATCCTTCTTTATAGCTCGTTCTGCGGAACCAAGGCCGCCACGGGCCGCTGACACCGGCCGCCACCGCGCCCTTCACAACAACGCAACAAGCCCCAAAGCGCAGACCTCGCGCAAGCGCCGCGCGCGCGTCCCGCCAGCTGCTCCGCCCCTTGCTGTCCCGTCACTCCACGCCCAGGAGCCCCACGTTACTTTGATTGACAGCTCAACCCCTCCACTCGCTTTCCCACCGACCTTCCCCACCTTCCCGCAGCTTCCCATTGGCCAGCTCCGATCGCTTTTGCTAGTTCAGCCAGGAACGCATCCCAGCGAAAGGCTCCGGAGCGGACGGAGCTCAGGCTCTTACTATTGGCCCGCTGGGCTAGAGCGCGTCACGTCCCCACGTTGGTGCCGGTGCTCGCGATTGGACGGCGGGCTGCCCCTTCCACCTCGGGAGGCGGCAGCGGGGGCGGGGCCGGGCGGCCGGTTAGCTGGCGGAGTGTGAAACCGCGTGCTAATGCAAGCGGCGGCGCGAGTGCTGCGCGTTCCGCTCAGCCTCGGTCGCTCTACTGTCCCGTCCTGCCGAGCTGCCCGCGCAGCCCACTGCTCGCGACCAGCGCAGAGGGAGGGGAGTGGCACCCCGGCTGCTGCGGTCTGGATTTTCCATCCAGGGAGAACTTTGTCGTGGGGCGGCAGGAGCAGTGGGGCGGCACAGAGGATGCTGCGGATGATGCTGCCTTTGCTGCGGCGGATACGGCCGCGATGCACCGCGTTCAGGGGTTTTTGGTGAGAAACGCACTTCCCCCCTGTGCACCCGCTCGGAGGAGGCTGCAGTGGTGCCATTGTGCTAAGGAGCTTCCCGTCTGATTTACCCCCCCGATCCGGACACTTTTGGGGGTTTTTCTGTCTTGGGTAATTTTTTTCTCATTCTTTCTTTATCCTCCCCCCATCCCTCGACGGGGCGGGCAGCTTGGCCGGTCGAGCTAGCGGGCATTTCGAAAGGTTTTGTTTTCCTTTTGTCCTAACTAACAGAAGAGTCTCTGCTGCGTGTGTGGTTCCCCCTCCTCTGCCCTCCCGCGTTTCCTGCATGTGCTACTGGAGCTGCTCCGATAGGGACCGGCTGTGCAGAGCCTCCCCCCGCACTCTTCCTCCTCCTCCCGCCTTCTTCCCTTGTTTGTCTCTTCGTCTCTTGCCGATGACCTGGCCTCTCCACCGACACGCGGGAGCAGTGCGGCCCTCCTTGGAGACTTTCTGTCACCCCCGCGGCTTGCGACGCTCTTGTCGTTGACACCGCGTCCTCCTTGATCCGGCTGGATTTTCCCCTCTTGGCAAGAGGCACGAGTGAGGACGGGAGTCGCTTCCCTGCCCGGTGTTTTCGACCTTACAATTGCATCGGCAACTTGCGAGCCCAAAAAGAGACTGCTCACTCCCACGGCGGAGCGGCCGCGGCCCTCCCCCACACCGGGTCCTGTCCCGGCGCGCCCAGGCNGCGCCCCAAGAAAGGAGCGCCCCAAGAAAGGAGCGCCCCAAGAAAGGAGCGCCCCAAGAAAGGAGCGCCCCAAGAAAGGAGCGCCCCAAGAAAGGAGCGCCCCAAGAAAGGAGCGCCGAGCGGCGGTGACCGTCGCGACCGCAGCCCGTCCGCTCCTTCGGGCACCCCTAGCACGTCTCGGAACAGCAACAGCAACAAAGGCCGCGGCGACCGGAGGATGTCCCCGCGGCAGGCACATTGAGCTGCATCTCGCCCCGCTCCTGCCTGCTGCGGCGGAGGGAAGGCGGCGTTCCACCGTCGCCGCTCTTCACCCCCTCGACGCCCTAGGCGTTAGGCCGGGGGGGTCTCGCCGCGAAAGCCGCGCTGCGAGGGAGCCCCGCCGCGGCCGTAGCCATGTTCCCGCAGAGCCGGCACCCGGTAAGTACGGACCGGGACGCCGTTCCGCGTGGGGGTGGCGGCTGGGCAGTCCCGGTCGCTGGCGCTGTCTCGCCACGGTGCGCTCCCGGCTCCCCGTCCGGCCGAGAGAGAGCGCGCTCCCGCCCAAGTTGGCCCTCTCCTGGGAGAAGCGGGGGTGCATCCTGCCCTCTGGCCCCTTTTCTTTCGTGGTCAGTTTATTAGCATGGAGAATTCGGGCAGGGTATCGCCGCCGAGCTGGGCAACACCCCTGCCCCGCTGAACGCGTTGCCCGGCCCGGCCATGCTCTAGCGGCGCGGGTCGGCGGGGAGGAGCCGGTACGCCCCTTTCTCCTGTTAGACGACGGAGACAGTAGCGAGTTGGCCTGGCCCAGACCGGCTCCAAGGACGCGGAGAGCCTCGCCTCCCGCGGATGAGGGACGGGAAAGTGGGCAAGAAGAGCCACGGGGCGGGTGGGGTTCTGCTTCCATCCCAGCCTCCCTCGGGCCAGGCGGTTAGAGCCCCTCGTCATCCCCCCATCCTGTTGAGGCGGCCGCGCCGTGTCTGAATGTGCCTCTTTCTCCCGTGGCGGCCACCACTGCACCAGACACCGCATCAGGCTGCGGGCCAGCCTTTCAAATTCACCATCCCGGAGTCGCTGGACCGCATCAAGGAAGAGTTCCAGTTCCTCCAGGCGCAGTACCACAGGTGAGTGTCGGCGGGCGGTCCCGGGGCCGTGGCTGGATGCGGGGGCTTGCATGGAGTGGACGCGACCAGGTGGTGGCGCGCGCTGTCGCGGCTGAGCCGTGCGGCAGGATCACCAGCACCAGGAGCGGTGCGGCGAGGGGTTTGGGGAGAGGAAACCCGGATGTGGAGGGGGTTGCCCAGGGGTCGGGGCGCTCCCGAGGATCCCGAACCAGTGCGGTTCTGTTCTGCTGAGCGTGATGACTGCGTGAGCAGTCATCAAGGTGATGGATGTGAAGGGCGGAGATGCAGAAGGTGGACTAGTTCGGCCTCTGTGTTACTTGAAAACAAAGTCACAGAATCATAGGAGTTGGATGGGACTTCTGGAGATCATCTAGTCCAATCTCCCAGCTAGAACAGGATCTCATAGAGGAAATCATACGGGAATAGCTGTGTACAGGTGGATTTTCTTGTCTGCAGAGAAGGAGGCTCCAAAACCTCTCAGAGTAGCCTGTTCTAGTGTTCTGTTACCCTCACCATAAAAAAGTTTTCCTTTATGTTTAAATCGAACTTTCTATGTTCCCATTTGTTCACATTGTACTATCACTGTGCACCACCTGGAAGAGTCTAGTCCCATCCTCTGGCACTCTTCCTTTGTTTGGGATTGTTAGGTGGAGGATTTTTGTTTTTTGCAAATACAATGAGGGAAACCATGTACTAATTTTGTGGCACAGAGCATTAGGGGGGCAAACTCTTGTGTTTGGTTGTTCCTGTGCAGCGTAAATGCAGGGATTAATAAAGTACCACGGTGCAGTGCTTAAAGAACCAAGGACTGTTATGGCATGCAAATACTAATGGAGTTGACCTGGATGTGCTGAAGCTGTGGTATTTGTTTCTGAGTGGTATGCTGTCCTTCAGACTGTCCCTACAGAGATTTATAGTCCTTGGATAGACAGGACAATTTGTGTTACTTTTTTTCTTAAATGTACCTGAAAGATCTGGATAGGCATAAAAGCTTTGCAGGTTTCTAGTTTAGAAATCACTTGGTTTTGATTAGTCTATCTCTTTCTTACCTATGCTGTAGTCTTAGTCTTATCAAAAATGGTTAATTTGTTTAAGCTGTTTATTGGTTTAAAAATGCAGTGTAAACAATGAACACTTTGTATCACAGCTGTAAGTGAAGAATGCTGGCTTCCACAGTGTTTCATAGGATGCTTACTAGTGTCAGTTAAAAAAAGAAAAAAGAGGGAAGAAAACCAGTTTTCAGGAGAACAAAGAGGAGTATTGAGGCATTTACCATCAGTGAAAGTAGTCAGAGTTACACTGTTGCTACTAATGAAATATACAAGTGTAAAATTCAACTTTTCCTTTATGGAAACAAAAGTGGAAAAATAATGGGCAAGTATATGATAGTTACTGATTTTCAGGCTGTGGGCAGGATGATGCTAACTGGAATATACTTAAGGTTAAGAATTTTAGACATACTCTAGTAGTAATTGTACATGTGAGTGATGTTAGTTGGCAATAATTTACTAAATGTAGTGGATAAAGAAATAGATCTATTTTACTTTGGAGAAATTCAGATCTTGTTAAGCTTGGAAGTTACTGCACTTGGTAGCAGCTCTTTGTCAAAGCATGAAGAATGGATTAAGTGTGGTTCTTACACAGCACCCATGAAATGCATTTTAAACTTCCTCTGCAGCTTTCATATTTAAAATATGAATTAAGTTTTTCTTTCTAGATTTATGTGTTAGTTTATGAAGTTTCTAAATTAACTGCTTCTGTCAAAATGCAAATAAAGTGGGTAGATATCAAAAAAAGTGTCTTAATGATTACATGAAATTGTGATGTATTTTGTAGCCTTAAAATGGAATGTGAGAAACTGGCAAGTGAAAAGACGGAAATGCAGAGACATTATGTGATGGTAAGTATATTTGTTTTTTCTTAATTTTTTGCTTCAGGAAATACATACTAATAAAACATAAGCTGACATAAAAAAATAATGTATGCTCCTTTACTTGCAGTATTATGAAATGTCGTATGGATTAAACATTGAAATGCACAAACAGGTAAGACATTTTGGTTCCTAAACCTCAAAATCTGTAGTTTGTCTTAAATGGAGCCATTTTGTTTGTTTGGATGTCTGTACCATGTGCCTGATTCAGTAGATGATTGTAGCTATGGTTAGTAAATCTTTGCCTACCTGCTGTCAGATAAGATATAGATTAGGTTGAACAGCAAGACTTTCTTGGTGTTGGTCCTGGAAGACATTGGCAAAAATGAGAATGCTTCTCTGTCTATGCTTTAAAAAGTGGTTTGTGTGGTATATATTGTTAGTGTAGAGTCTTTGCAGTATTTGTTTTATGTATGTGTACATGTAGTATATGTAGTGGTAGTTGCTCAAGTCTTTGCCATATAAAGATATGAAAAGATTAGTGACTTGGAAAGCTCTAGTTATGACTATGAGTTTGCAAGTTCCCATAAAATTCACACTTATGGCCACTATAATGGTGAATAAAAAGGGTATTGAACTGGAACAAGACACAAAGAACCTCATAAGAGAAGAAAAGCTAAATGATTGCTCAGCCCAGAGGACCCTCAATTGAGTAGTCATTGTCTGCCAAATAAAGCATTAATGACAGGGTGTAAGTATTCTGTAGATATGCTGACATTCACTTTTTCATCAAGATGCTGGTACAATAAGTCTTTCAGAAATCGATGGCCTCTTAAAAAAAAATTATCATTAGATGAAGTTGCACAGTTGGACACATTTCAAAGTGCGACAATACAATTCTTTCTTGATGTGTATGTGCTGTTTCATCTAAAACTCTTGTTTCATTAAATTAAAGAGCATGGCTGACTGGCTAGGGCACAGTGAAGAAATTGATTAGTTCAGGCTTTGAATCTTCAGTATATTCAAAGACTTTCATTAAACACATGAATTGCAGAGCTGAATTTTGCTTTTGTAACTGAACTCTTTGATTTTTTTTTTAGGTTTTGTTTTCCCCTAAAATACTATATTTGATAAGATATTCTGCAATAACTTTCTGTCTGCAAAGCTAGTCAGGTATTCTCTTGGTTTTTAGAGGTACACTTGTCTGAATCTAAACTACCGGTAAAGGAATTGTAACCTTATTTTTTAAAATTAATGCACCAAATAAACGGAACAACCATAGCAGTGTTTGACATGGTTCGGTACTGTAGCTGCACTAATTTTCTTGTGTCCTGGCTTTTAGAAGGTCAGTTTTTCTATAAGGTGACTCTTGCAGGCTTTGTGATTTCTTTCAGATATATTTTTTTTCTCTTCTCCTAAACAACTTCTTTTGGCATATTGTGAGGAAACAGACATTTGCATAGGAGCCTCATTTGGTGCAAAGTGGATGTTGTTTTCAGGAGGTCTTTGAAGAGAATGTGTGACTTCAGTGAATGCAATAGGAATTTAACGTGATGTTGTATCAGTTAAGCAAGAGTAAAGAGTGTCAGAACCAAGGGTTCTGTTTTGACCTGTATATAGCAAGGCTTACAGTTCTGGATGATGGTGAATATAATTACGTACCCAGTAGGCAGTGATACTTTGGAAACTTTTAAGATTTATGACAGAGCATTATACCTGTGTTGGTTCCAGCTGGAGGCGAGTAAAGCACATTTGCTCTTTGTATGCTGTTAAGAAGCTTTTGAAGGCATAAATACGTTTTCCTGGGTATGAGACTGAGATGCGGTGCTCTTACATGTTAAGTAATTTTAGTTTCCGATACAAGCATCAACTTCATTTTAAAGACACTTGTTTTAGTTGCCTGCGATGAGGATGCCAAATGTTGTTACGATTTAGTATGTAGGTGGTCTTAGATTACAGGAAACAAAAAACCTACCAATTACATTATTCTGAATTTCCACCGTTAACGATAAGTTCTGAGGAGGCCTTTGGCAGATAGTAATCATAATTCATATTAAAAATGGTGACGTCTAGCCCCAAGGGTGTAGCCAGGCTCAAATTGATGCTTTTTGCTGGCTGATCACCAGCATGGCCTAAGTGCTCATTGTGCTGTAGAGAGGGCCTTTGGAGATCTCATTACATTTGACAGGAATTCTCTCTAGAGGTAAACTGGGCATTAGCTAGACTCCTGACAGGCTGAAATTACTCTTGCTTTATGGCTTATAACCAAATGCTAGCAAGGCATCATCAGGGGACACAAAAAATTGTCACTTCTGACAACATCTTTGTTACTGAAAAATGCAGTGATGGGGAGAATTTCCACTGAACAAGCTTTAATGTTTTTAAGGCCTGCCTCCTGTGTGGATGTTGCACTCACTCTTGTATGAGTGCTTGGACTTCTGATTGCTGCAGTCAATTTTTGTATTTTTCAGTGTTTCTTTATGCAGTCTGATGCATACACATACATCACAGTTAAGGTAGAGTCACTTTGGAAAAATGAAGTAGTTGCAGTTTGCCTGCATATGGAAGGATTGATTTCTGGTACTGATACAGTTGCATCAGCAGTTACTTGGTAATTTGGTGGTACCAGTTAATTTGGTAGTATATTATAATTCAATTTAAAACAAAATTAGGCCTTTAATGTTGTTGTAAACAGACTTAATAGAAGCAAACTTTACATATACAAACAGCTGCAGAGCTTTCCACTTGAGTATGTTGCATTTGAGTCCAGAAATAGCCATGGTAAAACCTTTCTTCTCAACTTTGTAGTGTTTAATGCAATAATTGTGTGCCTACACATGATGCAACTACATTTTGACATGCTGGCTGAACAATAATCAGGAAGCAATCTTTTTGGAACAGATGTCTGTGTGTTATCTTACATATGTGTGAGTGTATTTATTATTTTTAAAAATATTTTCAAAGATATGTTCTTATGATTCTGGATATAACATACTCGTACACTGTTTTAGAGAAATTATTTTAAGATGAGTACTTACTATGCTTTGCATACCTGAAACAGAAACAAGCACCTGGTAATTTGTTTGGGATACATGCGCTTGATTTATGTAGTGTTTTAATATGTGTCAGAGAGACAGAATGAATAAGGATGTTTAGTCTGGTCTTATGTATCTTTTTGGTGTTATACTGTCCAGGTCAGATTTTCCTCACTGTGGCATCTGGAAAAGCAGATGCATCAACTGTTAGAGCCAAGATGTGGAGTTGGTTGGGTGTTAAAAATCCACTGTACTTAAAAGGTTGCTGCCCTTGGCCATTAAGCCAGTGTCTCTTTATTTTTACCAGCTCTGTCATCTTATGTCATAAATCAGAAGATAAGGGGTCCTGTGTGTTTAATGCTTAGATTGTTTAGGTGCAAGATTAGTGGTTTGTTTTTTTTTTTTCCAGTGGCAGGCAGCCAAAGGAAGAAAATTCATCACTGCTGAACCAACTGACAATCTGTATAAACTACTATAGTTCGTGGGTTTCTCTTCTCTTTGAGTGGCTTATTGTGATCTGTGACCTGCCTGAAGTCAGACTCATCATTCAGAACCTTGCCTCTTGTAGAAAAGTATACAAACTCCCAAACTGCTTTGTGTTAGTCAGTTTTACAAGAGTAGTTTATCCTGGATGGTTCTATGTAATCATTTCTAATTCTTTGCAGGAAGGGGCAGAATCTTCTACTGATATCTCATTAGAGCATCAGTCTTGAAGAGTGGGTTAAATAGAAGGTGATTAAGAAGCTTAGTTAGCTCTAGGATGGCTAAGCTGTTGCTAGTGATTTAAAAATAAATTACATTTTTTTCCTACTTGTATTTTAATTACTGGAAGGAAAAACTTCATAAATACTAAAGTTTTCAGTGATGTCCGGCATGTGTTTCAAGATCGTTTTGCAGTTGGCTCTGCCAGATGAGACATACAAAAACTTGTTTTTATTTAAAAAATAAAATGGCAAAATTGATTAGGACATATTTTTAATTCAAGAAATGGTAATTATTTTACAATTATTTGGTTTCTAAATGAGTAGAGTTGTATTGCAAATGCAGCCACTTTAGCCACAACTAGACTTGCCAGTCTGAACAGGGAGAAAAGGCTAGAGTCATGATCTCCAGCTTACTTCACTTTTGAACCACATTCAAGCTTGAGGTCAGTACTATGGTGGAGGAGTTATCTGACAGATTTAGGGCACTGTGTGAAATATGTCTCCTTGAGATTTTTAGATAACTGTATTGTCAGATAGTTTCTAAAGTTAACACAATAGATGTTTCTTTATCTGAAAGTACGTCACAGTGTAAACATGTACATATGTTAAATCCTGCCTGATCATCTTGCATTTTAGACTTGGTCTACCAGATTTCAGGTTCCCCACACAACAGTGAAAGGAAAGAGGAAATGCATTCCTGCCAGCTACGTTCACCTTGCATTGCTGGAACTTACGTTGCCCAATGTCTGTTGATGTACTTTATGGGTTGGTTCAAGTGTGTTTGTTTTTAAAAAAAAAAAAAGTCCTGTTAATTTTTAAGGTGGGGAGAAGGGAAGAAACTTTATGAATGTGCGGTACTCTTCTGGGGAAAATTCTGCACTCAGCTGATTGTTATACCAGATCAAAATGAGCATTTGAATTGCCTTTCCTCCCACTCTACTCCAGCACTTAAGTGTTTCTAGTAAAGTGATAAAATTACATTGTGTCTCCTGTGCAAAATGAAATATAGGATCTTGTAGGTTTGGTAATAGGTCACCACTGCCATACAGTAAAAGCCTTTAAAAACAATTTTAGTTCTTATCTGCACAGTATTGTTATTTTATAAATGGTAACAGCTTTGACTATAAGTAATAATATTATTTTTCCACTTGAGTTAGGTTTTAAGGAAACCTAATGGCAGTTACATCCAACACTACTGTCTTTGTCTTCTTACACTTCGCAGTTAGCCTATGAGTGGAGTTGCTTAAGCAATAACTATTGTTGCTCACTTTGATCCTTTCAGAAGGGCAAATAACAGCTGACAGGAAGAATTTCCAGTGTTTCAGCATGTGTTTGTAAAAAATGGCTAGTTTAAGAGATCAGTCTGTATGATTACTGGTAGGCCATGGCTTTAAAGTGCTTGCAGGTTGGTCCTATGTTTAACCTGAACTTGCAGCCTGTGTTTTTGCAAGTATGAAATGTCTGTTTTCAGTATTTTGTATGAGTCATCTCTGCACAACACTTTCCAGTGTTTGATGCACCCACTTAATGAAGAATGTGTTCCTAGCTGGGACTTCCACCTTTTTACACTGGTGACCATTGCCTTCCTTGTTCTAATGCTGTGGCACCTCTAACAAGAGTCTCCATAATCCTCTCTAACTGCAATTTAATCCCTTGTCCCATTAATCCTCCTGTTGAAATGAAACAAATTTGTGGTATGTTTTGTGCTCTGATTGCCTGATCATCTTACTGGTGTAACTTAGTCACTTACTCAACTTGGCAGCGTCATCTTTCTTGCCAAACAGGAATAACACTTTATTTTAATCATCTATCAGGTTACAATCACATTGTTGCATCTTATTATGAGGTGTAAACCTCAACGCAAAGGGATGTGGAGAGCAGGATGCATTTTCCACAATCCAAGACAAAGTGTTTAATGACTTGCTAAGTCACCTGGATACTTTCAGGTCTATGGGATGAATTACTCCAAGAGTGCTAGGGAGCAAGCAGAGAAACTTGCCAAGCCACTCTCCATCATTTATCAACAGTCCTGGATAACTGTGAAGGTACCAGAATACAGGACATTAGCAAATGTGATGCACATCTACAACAAGAGAAGGAAGGAGGACAGAGGGAAGGCCCATCGGTCTGTCATGGGTGTCAGGGAAGTTTATATGGAGCAGGTCATCTTGAGTGCCTTCACATGGCACATATAGCCTGAGGATCAGGGCCAGCCAGCATGGGTTTATAAAAGGCAGATCTTCCTTGATCGGCCAGATCTTCTGTGATCAGGTGACCTGTCTTGATGAAGACCACCTCCCATCATCCTATGGTGAAAATCGGAGGGCTCAACTCGCTCCCTGGGGTGCCTGTACACCAATGCATGCAGCATGGGGAATAAGCAGTTAGAAATCCATGTTCAGTCAGGAGATTGTGATCTGGTGGCAATTACAGAGACATGGTTGGATAGCTCATGTGACTGGAATGTGGTCATGGACAGCTATGGTCTTTTCAGGAGGGACAGGCCAGCAAGCTGAGCTGGTAAGTTGTTCTTTACGTGAGACAGCAAACTGGAATGTGTTGAGTCCTGTCCAGGAGCAGGTAAAGACAGAGTTGAGAATTTGTAAGTGTGGACTAAGGGGCAGGCCAACATGGGTGACACTGTTGTGGTGTCTATTATAGGCCACCATATCAGGATGAGGAAGTTGATGAGGCCTTTTACAGGCAGCTGATGGCAGCCTCACAGCTACAGGCTCTGATTCTCATGGGGGATTTTAACTACCCACATATTTGTTGGAAATCCTGGTCACCTAGCCGTCCACAGTCCAAGAGTTTCCTCCAGTGCATTGATGTCAACTTCCTGATGCAAATGATGGAAGACCCCACTAGGAGAGGAGCACTGGTGGGTCTTATACTCACCAAAAAGGAGGGTCTGGTTGAAGGAGTGAAGGTTGAGAGCAGCCTTGGTTGCAGTGACCATGAGATGATGGAGTTCACGATCTCATGTGGCAGGAACAGAATAGCTAGCAGAATCACAACCCTGCACTTCAGGAGAACCAACTTTATCCTTTTCAAGCAATTGCTAGGGGAAATACCGTGGGAACAGGGTACTGGCAGGCAAAGGGGCCCAAGATAGTTGGTTAACATTCGAAGACCACTTCTGTCAAGTTCAAGATTGGAGCATTCCAACAGGAAGGAAGTCAAGGAAGATAGCCAGAAGATCTTCGTGATTAAACATGGAGCTGCTGGGCAAACTGGAAGAAGAAAGCCTATAGGTGATGGAAGGAGAGGATAACCCCTTTGGATGATTATAAGGCTTTTCTTCTGGAACAGCCATGCCCTCTTCTCCAAAACTGCTTCCTAATGCGTTTCCGTCCTGGCTGCTCTGTTGAGATGTTGTTGTCGGTAGTGCCTCTGTTTGCTTTGAACCAGGTTTATGTTCTCTTTAATTGATGCCCCATAATTTTCAGAACAGGCAAGTAATTGATGCCCAGTCACTTTTTCAGCACACTGAACACTTTGTACCTCTATTGTATTGTGTTGTTTCCTTTTCAGGTTGGGCAGCCCTGACCTATGCATTGTGAACCTTTCTTTGATCACCTTCCTTGCTTTGCCTTCAACTTTGTTCATTTTTAACTTAGTCTGATGAAATGTGGGGAGTAGATCTATATGCAGTTCTCAGGGTACAGATGAACCTCAGTTTTATATTATCACATATTGTTTTCTAGATGTGTTTATTTTTTTCTTTTTAATCTGCTTTTCCGCTTTTCTAGTAAAGTTTTCAGAATCTGACCTCTCTTTTGGCTGCTATGGAATTATTAATTGCTGGCCTTGCATGTTTAAGTTCATGCTTATGAATGATTGTACACTCAGGAGCCATCATTTTACATTGAAGCTAGGGAATGTCACTCCCAATGCTAATCAGTTTTTGTTTACATACAGTTCTTTTCATTGCTCACTTAGACTTGTAATGTGTCTTTGCAGTTCTTCAGTCATTGGGGAGACACTGCATAGTCTTAACTATAAAAGAATCATTAACAACTAGAAAATAGTAAGTATTTGTTGTGCAATGTTAACATTGTAGCTTCTCTGGAAATATTTTATTCTTCATAGGTGACCTGAGGATGTAATTATTTTGGCAGTACAATGATAAAATCAGATAACTCAAGTTAATTTGTGTTTTGGTGTAGGGATTTTTTGTTTGTTCCCTACTTCTAGTAGCATGTATGGCCCTCTTTTTCCTGTTCAGTCTTTTTTTATTTTTTTCCTTGAAGCTTTTTGATGTTTGTGTAAACAGTTGGTCAAAGCAACTTGTAAGGTGACCAGTCAGTGTATTGACAAGAACAGACACAATAGAAAACTGCATTAGGAGGCAAGCCCTTGGGATTTGCAGTAAATATATTAAAGAACACAAGTGAATTGCTGATACTGCATGTTTAGCAGTTTGCAAGGGCACTGTTAGTATGGATTTTTGAGTTAGAAGGGAAAAACTATTCTTTGTGCTGGAACGTCTAGTTGATGGCAGAGGATAAAATTGATTTAAAGAACAAAATGCTGCTGCCTCTATTTATGCCATGTTAAAGGCTTCTATAGATTAGCAAGCAAAAAGATAGCTTTCAGTTTTGAAGAAGGGGAGTGAAAATGGGCTATGCTTGTTCAGCTGCATCTTAATTAGGTATTAAGTCTGTAAGGAAACTTGCTTTTGTTAGGTGAAGACAGGGAAAGGACATCTGAAACTGTGGATTTTATGATTGGTTTAAATGTGCCTATTTATTAAATTGTTTTAAAGTGCTCTAAAAACCTGAAGCTGCTGCGCTCTCTGCTTAGTGGTATGATCTCAACGTTTTAAAATGTTAAGTTTGCATTCAATCCCTCACAGGGAGGGGATGAAAACCCTACAATTTCTTGAGAAAAATACCTAATACATCATTCTTTCGTGATGTTGCCATGTTTTTTGTTTACAACAAAGTATTTTTGTTTCATTAAAAAAAAAAGAAACCCAAAACTTACACAAAACAAAAAACCCAACAAAACCAAAATGGAGACTTTTATCTCTGGTTTTGTGTGTGAATTTGTGTTTAAAGTCATTCTGATTTTATGATTTTGTAACTGATTATCAGCTTCACAGATGCTACGTTGCAGACAGCTAGTTGTCTTTGGCCTCAAGTGATTGACATAAGTTCCCAGTTAAGCAAAACCAAGCTATTTTATTAGCGAGACCTATGAGAAGCTCTTAGGTTGTTTCTTTAAGCTGAAATGCAAGCTGTAGAATCATGGCACTAGTACTAACCTAGAGCTGCCCTATGTCCTTGCAGGATCAACTAAACCAGTGTCATTGCTGATAGATGCTTGTCCTATCTATTAGCAAAGATTTAACAGTAGTGGCAATTCTAGAAAAGTAGAATGCTTTCATGTCCTTGCTGTTGAAGTGCTTCTTCCGTTACTACTTCAGTCTTTTCTGTTGCAGCCTCAGGTCTTTACTAATCATCTTTTCACCCTGGATAAAGAGAGCAGGTCGTTCTCCTGCCTTGCAGAACCATTCTGTACACATCTGCAGTCTAATATTGTTTCTCTGAATATTGTTGCCCAGCTGAAGTACAATGCCTGAAATAAGTGCAGAACTCCAAGAAAGAAAATGCTGTGCCGAGTAGTACAGAGGGTTTACTTGGCATATGGCTCTCTGTGGTAGCAGGCTTTTTTGCAACAGCATGCTATTGATTTATATTCAACTTCTGATCCTCTGTGACAGAGAGATTCCTTCCTGGCCCATTATTTCCTTTTCCTTTATATTCCTGTCTAGGCATGCTATGGTCCTTTATCCATATTTATCCCTGTCCTTTTTCCTTTGTAGTTCGTTTTTCTATCCACTGCAAAGTGAGTTCTGAAGCTATTCTCTGGTGTATTCTGTCTTTCTCAGCTTGAAGCTCCTTGCAAATTAAGGATTAGGGTAAATGAAGAGATCTCTATGCTTGTTAGTGGGAAATACTGAAAAATACCAGACCTATCATGCATGCAGGACTTCTTAATTTGCTGAAAAGGAGGATGTATTCATACATGGTTTAATCATCAAGCAGTTCTTGCTCCTGTGAAGTTTGAGCTGGATTGTGCTGTGTTGCTCCTAATAGTGTTAGATTCTTAGGGAAGATATTAGTATCATCTCTCTCTCTTAGGCATATATACATTTTTGGACATTGCATAACTGTTATTTACTGCTGAAAAAGTCTGAGTTGTGATTTGTATCATTAGTATTTTGTCTATGGATAAGAGACATTTTAATGCCCCAAATTTAAGGAACAGTAATTAAACCAGAGTGTCTTTACTTCTTCATTTACAGTTTTCTGTTTGTTAGGAACTACCCTTTCATAATTTCCTATCACCTCAACAAGTGCAGGTTCTGTGAGGTGTTCACTAGCTGCTTGGGCTTCACTGTTGTGTTCTTTTTATTTCATAAAGCTAGTCAATTTGAAGACATTTTACCTGGAATTCTCTGATCTGTTGTTGGTTTTTTTTTTCTGTTTAAGCTACAGTGTTGACCTTGTGTGATGAGCACATCCTATGTGGTTGGTAATAATTCTTCTATGGATAAGATGGATGGAAAAAACCATACATTTCTGGCCTTCCTGCTGTCCCTTGACTGTTTCTAATTGAGGGGATGAAATTTTTTTGTTCTTTGACTATTCTAACGCATGGACCCATAGCTTTACTTTAGCTGTCGATCACTAGTGGCACAGAGCTACAAATGTGTGTGCTTGTGCTGTGCACATTCATAATGTTTCACATTACCTTGTTCCTACTTACGGTACGTTTTCCTGTTTGCATGAACTCAGTTAAAGTTTTGGGATTTAGTCTCTTGGCACAATTCCATCCCTTTTTTCTCTGTCCATTCTTCTTGCGTTCATAGACATATTGTCATCCATGTTCTTAATATTTGTCATAAGGAAAATGTCAGTTTTCTGTAATGCTGCTTTATCTCCTTTCTCAGAAACAGGGCTTATAAAGCTGATCTTTCCAGTTAGCATTCACTTACCTGGCTTTTTTATTCTTCGTTCCTGTCCCAATGAATATAAACTTTGCAGTGATTGTTGGTTTCAATCAAATTAGTTCCTATTTAGACTGTTTCAGTCACTTACTTTCTTTTAGAATGTAATGTAGATGGTTTCTTACTAGTGTTTGCTATACTGTGTGCAACAGAATAGATGTCTAGGTGTGTATATGTACATAAGAAAATGGGGAACACTCTCACGTTCCCAGAGTCTTCCTGAACATTTTCCCTCACAGTTCTCACTTTTTTTTTTTTCTAGGTCCTGTGTGGTGGATAATTCTGTTAGTTGCTAAAATATTTGCCAGTCCTCTTGTTACTCATTTATAAGCAACCTGCTGGCACCTGAAGCATTGATATTAACACATTTATAAGGCCTTAAATTGTTCTTAAGACTTGACAGATTTTTTTTAAACTGAGCTGTGAATATACTGTTTTGTAAAATGGCAAAATTGCATTTAGGGTAGAAAAATGCAGGCAACTTATTTGCCAAGTTTAATTTGCTTCCAGAGTACCATAAGAGCACATGAGAACAATCCTGTGGGAAGAAGGGGGCTCAACACATAGCTTATTATTCTTCTACCCTCTCCCCGCCCCACCAATAAAGCCTCTGCTCTCAGCTCAGCTCTTATACTTTGAGTGGCTCTGTTATGTCATAGATGCCTCCTGTGAGCCTGTTTAACTTGCTGATGTTGTGATCTACTAGGCTGTCCCTTTCTTTCACGTAGAGGTGTTTTCTGCTTGTCTAGGTAGGTGAGATGTTGGACAAGTTGAAATGTCTTAAGTATGGTTAGATGAAAGTGTGCTTTTGGAAGCAGAGTTGGCAAGACTTTTGGATTGGAGTCAGCCTCTGACTTGCTTAGCATCCCATGGAATTTGAATAAAATTGATAACTCTGCTGGAAAACAACTTGAGAAGTAAAGTTAAGTTGTGCGCTCACTTGAATACTTCTGTCTGTATTGAAGGTTAGGATAGGCACGGAATAAAAATTTTGATAAATACACCTTTTGTAGGTGAGAGGGCTTACACAAGATGGGCTAAAGATGAAATAAAGACAAAATGTGATAACTGTCCTGTTTAGCTGAGATTAGGAAGAGTCTTGACATAGTGAAATTGTGTGAAAGGCTCACTAACATCCTGACAAGAGCTTCTTTGTTACTAGTTGGCTTGGATTCAACAGGATTTACAGCTGCAAATGAGATGGGCAGTTGTGTACAGTGGTTCCTTGAGAGCTAGACAGCAGCAATTATAGAGAGCATTGAAAGCAGACATCTGAAATGTATCTAGTCACTTTGCTTTATAATTGAATGGAGTAGTAGATGTTTGGCAAGTGTAGCCATTGATTGTATCCTCTGTTGCTTACATTTAAATTAACATGACCTTTCTATAATTTAAACTGACATCTAAGAGGATTCAGATAAGTGTACTTTATAACTGAAAGGGAAAAAAAATACAGCTAATTTAATTTTGGAGACTAGCATCCTCTGGCTTTATCATTTCAAGCTTTAATTCTGTTAATATTTCTCTTACCTCATTTCCTACACCCACTTACAATATGGTGGTAGTTTTTTTTGTTTTCATGGCTAAAGATTCTTCATGTTACTCTTCTGGGGTTTTAATATTGTCTTGTGAGTGTCTGACCTTACAATTAAAATGAGTGCTAGGAATGTTGGACAGAGAGAAAGCTGTATTTGTTAATTATATGTGATGATAAACTGACAGTTTGTGCCCAAAATACAGAGACTTTTCCTGTTGTTGAAATGAACTCTACCCACTGCTGCTTGTCAGAGTGAATTTCAAGTATTTGGTGAGAGTAAACCTTCCCACCTCTTCCTGTCGGTGAGAATCTTAGTAATGACAGTGTTTATAATTTAAAATAGAGTGTGAAGGCCAACTTCCACAGTTTGTCACAGGGTGGTTAATGTAGCAGTAAAGGGGAAATGAATGTGGCTAGTTGTATGAGTCTATTACTCAGGAGGCCTGTAAATTTCATTGGCTGCTGCAGTTCTAGCAGAATCATTTGATTTGAGAGCAATAGAAAGATAAGATATCCAATTACCCAAATGATTTGCAGGGTTAGGCAACGTTGTCATGGAGATGTGAGTTGGAACAAATTAAATTTGAAGCAATAAAATAATCTTAAAGCATGTCTAGGAGCAAGAAAATTTGGCAGTGGCATTTACCTGAATTGAATCTCTCCTTGATATGCTGCCTGACATTGATATACTGTGAGGGCCTACACTTTTAAATGTTGCCTCAATATTTTTTTTCTTTTATTTTGTTGCTTTTAAGTGTGTTGCTTGCTTGGCATGAATTCAGTGACTCACGAACAGCTATTTTCAGCGAATGCTAGCCTTAAATATTCACAAGCCTTAAATTACTAAATGTTGAGATTTAATCAAACATCCTCTCGGTGTCGTGTCATTCCCCCCCAGTTCTAAGCAACAGGTTTGTTTTTTTTTAACTGCTTATTTCTTTCTGCAGCAAAGTTATAAAAAAGCATAATTATGCTTGACAAAAATACTAAGTGAGTATTAAACTTCACTCAAGACTAAATTATACACACAGTTTCTGGCCCAAGGAATTTTGAAATGTAGTATTAAACTGAATTCTGGTTTGCAACAGGGATTGAAAACATGGTCAAGCATGTCGCATAAAGAATGCTTTTATCCACATCTGTTATACAGATGCAGATGAAAATTGGTCTGAGGTCAAACCATTTTCAAGATTCCCAGAGAATTCAATTTTCTTATGCCCACCACAGGGAATCCCGAATGATTCAGTAATGACCAAAAGTGCAAAATTTTGACCTTTACTCCCTAGCGGATTACTATGTTACATGTTGTAAATGGCAGGAAGTCAGTCGTACCCT
The DNA here is from genome assembly GCA_013400115.1 of Rhinopomastus cyanomelas. Classification (NCBI taxonomy): domain Eukaryota; kingdom Metazoa; phylum Chordata; class Aves; order Bucerotiformes; family Rhinopomastidae; genus Rhinopomastus; species Rhinopomastus cyanomelas. The sequence goes on from VXBP01000541.1 coordinate 72,229, forward strand.
TCCAAAAGGTGTTCAGTATTGCTCTTGGATTCTGAAGGGTTGAAAGTAAAAGTGGTGGCAAAGTACTTAAGAATTACCTTCTAAAGCTTTTGGGAATGTGATTTGACAATATACTCTTTTATGTGTGTTAAAGGCTGATTCTCTGATTCTTTTGTGCTTTAAAGGAATGAAAGCATACTTTCTTCTTTTGGTATCATCAGGACTTTTGTTTACTTCTAATCATGTTGTTCGTAAGCTGTATTCTTCACAGTGTTATGACAAATGTGAATCTTATCTAAGTGTATCCTCTCTTGGTTTGAAAGTATTTACCCCTTGTCCTGACTCAAGAGGCCTTGCTATGGAGTCCCTCCCCTCTTTCTTGTAGACTCCCTTTAAGTACTGAAAGGCTGCAGTAAGGTCACGTCAGAGCTACCTTTTCTCCAGGGTGAATAACCCTAACTCTTGCAGTTCTGTCCTCACAGGAGAGGTGTTCAAACTCTGATAATTTCTGTGGCCATCCTCTGGACCTGCTCCAAAAGATTAATGTCCTTGTGTTGAGGACCTGAGAGATGGACAAGTAGTCCAGGTAGGGTCTCACCAGAGTGGAGTAAAGTGGGAGAAGCCCCTCCCTAGAGCTGCTAGCCATACTTCTTTTAATGCAACCCATGATTCTATTGATGATTTGATTGGACTATGGGGCTCCAAGTTCACGTTGTTGGCTGATGTCCAGCCTTTTCTCCACCACTATCCCCAAGTCCTTCTCTGCAGGGCTGCTCTCAATCACATCATCTCCCAGCCTGTATTGATATCAAGAATTGCCTCAACCCAGGTGTAAGACTTTACACTTGGCCTTGTTAAACCTCATGAGGTCCATGTTGGTTCATTTCTCCAACTTATTCAGGTTCCTCTGAATGGCATTGTGTCCCTCTGTTTTTTTGACTGCACTACTCAGCTTGTTGTCATCTTTGAACTTGCAGAGGTTGCACTTAATCCCACTTTCTGTTTGATGAAAATACACACATCATTAGGGTTTAGAAGGGACCTCCAAAGGTCATTTAGTCCAGCCCCACCCTGCTTAAGCAAGAGTATAGAACCTGAGTCAGGTTAAATAGAAATGCATCAAGATGGGTCTTAAAAGTCTCCAGATATTGAAGAGCATTACAGAAGTCCAGATAGACTATGTCTGTTGCTCTTGCCTTGCTCTTCCATTGTCTACTGATGTAGTAATTTTTTCATAGAAATCCAATAGTTTGGTCAGTTAGGATTTGTGCTTGGTGAGGTCATACTGGCTGTCTTAAGTCATCTCCTTGCATGATATAAACAGTTGTCACAATACAACTGATTGTTAAGAATAACAAGACTAAATTTTTGGTTTGGATTACTATGAATACTATAGCTAAAGTCACTACTGGAATATGTGTGGTAGACAGTAATTGGAACAACCCCAAAATCATTATTGTTGAAACCTCTGAAACAGAAAGGTTAATTAAATCTTATCAGGATAAGGTTGCATTTTTCAATCAGAAGTGAAAATGGTGGCTTCAACACACACCAGGACTGCCAGCATTAGTGGTAAAATATATTTGAGTACTAGGTACAGGGAGAAATCCACTAAGAGTTTGGATACTTGTATTATATTTAGTTCTTTTTCTTTAAGTGCAAAAATCAATAGATGTTTTAAGTAACGTGTTGATTTAAATATATCTTACATGTTGCTTTGGAAAGGCCAGGGTGGCAAAATGATCTGGAATGGAATATGGAGAGGAAAACAATACTTTTTTTTTCTTTCTACATTGTTAAAAAAAATACAATTTCATATGCAGACTCTTTCTTAACTGCTTAGTAAAATAGCTTATGTAAGTTAATAGTACATTTAGTAACTAGTCCAGCTGCTTTGTTCTTTTTCATTATGTTAAGTATTCAGTTTAGGACGAGACAAAGTTAAGTACAAACACGAGTTTGGTAATGGTTAGGTCAAAACATTTAAGTCCTTAATTAGACAGAATGGAGGCAAAAAATTATGTGATCAAAGGAAAAAAAAATGCTTTGGCTCAACTTAATATTAGAAAATGCAGCTGAATTTCTTCATGTTAATTTTTAATGATACTTCAGAGAGGAGGGTAGCAGTTTAGTCAGAGGTCTGACAAGCTTGTCATTTGCAAATAAATCAAAACACAATCATTACAACAACAAGAACCAATGAATTATGTAGTTTTGTCATTCTTTGATGGGTCCTGCTCTCAAAAGTCCTCTATTAAAAATGAATGTATTCAAGAGGCTCTGCATTAAAAACACAAACAATTAAGGCCACTTCAGATTCTTTGCTAAGAGCTGCCATAGAGCTAGAAGGGCTTTCATGAGAGATGTAGGCTTCCACAGTCTGCTTCACCAAGGAGCCAGAAAACATGGGCAATTAGTCATATTTGTGTATGCTTGAGCAGCTTTCTACAAAATTTTCTTTGTTTACTCACTCTTCGGGCTGCCCTATATGTCTCAAGATCAGCAGGCAGATAATAGCTGTGTTGTATTGGAAGTGCTCTAGAAGTAACTGATAAGTACCTGTCTTTTAAGACTTTAAAATGTTTGAGTCCCAAATCTGGAATATACAGCTTACTTTAATGCCACAAGTTAACTGGTGTCTAGTCTTGATTAACAGACCTCTTTAGACTCTTTCAAAGAAAGTTCTTTTGATTTCAGGAATTCATATATACATCCACAATATACATATTTCACCTTGAAGGATGAATGTACATTCTGCCTGTAGTGCAGCTATACAAACTATTTACATATTTAAAGTAATACAATATTGTTTTTCTCTATTCTGAAAACAACCTCTTGCAACTGTGTAGAAAAGAGCTCTAGTAGGCAAACTGACCTTTAAATTTAAGCAAACTTATTTTGTGAAGTATGGAATAGTCTTTTCAGTTTAAGTGTGAATGTCTCAACTGGCATTCTTAACAGCAACAGTACATCTCAAAATACACTTACTTATGGCATATATGTAAGTATGTAAACTTACATACGTATGTATGTAAGCTTTACTAACATTGGGAATGAATAGTAAGGATGCTGTTAATGTCAGTGATGATATCCTGCTTTGTTAAAGATAAACTTGATACCTTTTTTTTTCTGGTTCTGGTATCAGTTGGGTATTCTAGTACAGAGACAATTTTAAAAATAAGATTGACTGGGGAAGGGACAATGTGGATTATGACCCTTCTTTTAGAAAAGAAAAAACTAAAAAATCTAATTGACCTGCATTGAGACTGCTATCACAGTTATCTTACTGTGTATTGTGCTGTGTATTACAGTGAGGCTCAGATATTTGTGACCAGTGTGGGAGAACCTGCCTCTTTCATAGGCTGTAGTGACAGTAGATTTTTTTACAGCCACAATAAACATATTTTCCTTTTCATTATCTGTTACAGGTAATTATATTTCATAATCTGTTACAGGCCCTTATAAAATTAGGACCAACATGTTTCAATGTCTTTGTAAAAATATCAAAGACTCAGGGAGAAGCTTGGCACCTAAGTTAGTAAAACTTTAATTAATTTGACTTCTTTCAATGATTTTATCTTTGCATAGGTTTATGCATGTAGTTTCATAGCAGGCCATAGATTCTCAGCAGGCATTTTTTTGTGTTTTAAAACAAAAAAAACCCCCAGGAAATATCTATCTGAATTAACAATTTGATGGTGACTAAGAAGAGCTGTTCAATATCTTGTAAGTAGGCTGTGTCCAGATATAGATGCTAATTTTGGTTTAGTACAATCTTCAGTGAGTGCAGATGTTTTTAATGAAACAAATTGTGCAGTTACACTGAGAACTGATTGTAATGGTGAGTAGATGTATAGATCTGAAAAGCTGTCAGCACAGGTAAGGCTGAGTAGTAAAAGGAAAAGATTGGTGTATCTCACCAGGAATAATATATTCCAGTTGACATGCCAAAAGTGGGAAGTACAAATGTGAGATACATACATTAAGGTGTTGAAAAGTAGGACTCAAGCACTTGGAAAGACAGCAGGTCTTCTCTGCTTTCAGTGAAGGGTTGTTCTGTTCTCTTCTGGTTCCCAGCCTAACTGTTCTTGTGTTACTCCTGATTTCACTGATTTGCTATTTGCTATTACATTTTCTGATTGGATTCTCTTGTCTGCATTATATTGATACTCAGTATGGATGGATGTTTTAGGTCTGTACCTATTGTCTCCATTCTACCTCAGTTTTGTTTTGATATTTCTGTTATACTCCTAATGCCTTGTAATTGGCAGATAAAATTTATCATGAAAGAAACATTTTACTTCCATGTGTTTCACCTTCATGTTAATGCTGCTTGGTAATTTGAGCAATAATAATTCTCACTTTCAAAAGGCTTTGGCTCTGACTTAATTTCAGAAATGCTGTACTTGTTAATGAGCTATGTCCGAAGACCAGGTCTGCGCCCAAATGTTTACATGGATTAGTGCTTTAGACATGGCAGATGTCCTAGTTAGCTAACTAAATCTCTGTCCTCATCTGGGTCTATATATTTGCTATTTCTGTTTGCAGTTGTAAGACGACAGGGATTTATTTGTTACTTTCTTCACTGCATGGCTGTCATCCTGTATACTAGTTTATGTATGGCAACAAACCTAAGGCACAGTTTCAATAAAACTACTTCTCCTTTATAGACAGAGATCGCGAAGAGATTGAATACAATTTGTGCACAAGTCATCCCATTTTTGTCTCAGGAAGTAAGTAAAACTGTTTAGCTGTTAAAGCGCAATTACATTGCTTTTGTTTGCAAATTAGGTAGTTTTAAGATATTAATTTTCTAAAAATTTACAAGCCTTAGAAACATCTGTTTCAGCTGAAGTGTGAAACCCGTGCAACCCCCCCTGCTAATTTGGTCTAACAAACCTAAGATCAAACTAGTGACAGTGGCTCAACCCCATACTAGGGATGTAATAAACTGCTTTCGTTTTTAATTATGATAATTGCTTATTTGATATTCAGTTGTCAAATGTGAAACTAGTGAAATAATCATGCTTGCCTTGTCTACGTAATTTGTACAAAATGTAAGTGTAAAAAGCATGTAGTTAGTTTGGATGTAAAATATTGTTTAAAGTACAAAGCCTGCATTTGGTCGGAGTGGTAGCAATTGTAGCATTGTAGCTGCTGGTAAACTTTGAAGCCTGTCATTTTGGATTCTACAGTTACAGAGAGTTCAGTGAAGCACTTCTTCCTGTTTGAAATTTCAGTAGATTTTGCTGTATGGGCACAGAGTATATAAGTGTTAAAATTGACACTAGCATGAAGTTGACATTTATCATCCTGTTAACTCAATTAGAAACAAATTATTCATTTGCCAGAAAATTAATGTTGAAATGGCATGGGAGGAGGAGGTGAGCTGGTTGCTTTCAGGGCTTTGTTTGCTTTTGAACAGGTTAGACCTAGGGCACTGTTACCTTTTACCTGTGTAAGATGGCTTGCAATAGGCAGCCTGAGCTTTTGCAGACAAACCAGTTATTCAGATGTGAGTGTTGGTGTTTGATTTGGTGTGGTCAATACTTAACACAAATTCCTTCCTATACCCTTTCTTCTTTTTAATAGCATCAGCAGCAAGTGGCCCAAGCTGTAGAACGTGCCAAACAAGTGACCATGGCTGAACTGAATGCCATCATCGGGGTACGTGGCCTTCCAGGTCTACCTCCTACAGTGTGTATAACTTGCTTTCATATCTTACTGCTTTACTATTTTTAAAATAAGTTTAATGTTTTGGTATTTTATGCTGTTTTGGTGCCCGTTGTTGCTGAAGTGTTTACCTTGTTTCACACAGATTTTAAGGAGGGATAAAGTCAATTTATGCAGCAATGCTGTGGGTAACAAAACTTCCACTACAAGAAATATAATAATTAGGAGATTTGATTGTTTATTTTTAGGTATTGTATATCAGTTGATCTAGCTACCTTTGACTCATGGTTTTTGTCACACGAGAGTTCTTGGAGCCAGTACAACTATTCATTCTTCTTTCTTACCCTTTCTTGTGAGTCTTTCATGAATTTTAAATTAGCTAGTGACTGAAAAGAAACTTCACTTCCTTTTGAAGTAGTATTAATTGTCTGACACAGTGCTCTAATAGCCTTTCACCAAGTATGTGCTTCTAAATATGCTAAAATAAGTTAATGTGACTTGCTTGTGACTGGTTGTCAATCACAAGTCATTTGCTTTGTATTAATGAACTTTCTGAACCATGCATTCCTTCCACTGCATGAGTTCATTTCCCCTGCCACCTAGTTTAGAATATTTCTCATGTTTTCTGCCCTTCCAGTCTAAGTGAAAGAAGTAGCCGAAGCAAGAACCTGTCCTTTCTGATTTTATTCATATGGAGGAGCCTTGAGCAGATTCAAATTACTCATTTATCAATTTATGTTAATTGCTTGTGAGAAGATGCCCTGCTGGTCTTTATAGTTCCCTCAGACACTTTGTAATGATAATTAGACATGCTGCTGTACGGATTAACAGTGCCATAGTCCACTGACGTCTACAATTGAACCAGTTAATCCATCTGTGCTTAAAATTACATCCCAACTGGAGATGGAAAAAAATAAAATAGGAGTGAGGGAGGATTAAAAGAATGAGCCTCAGCTTGAAAACTCTCCTTTCATCAGTTTCTCAATTGCAGATCTGCAGTCAGTTTGCCTGTGGTAAGCTATTGGCAGTCAATTAGGTGAAATAAACAGGGAGGGTGACCTTCATTTCCTTTTAATAGCTTTTCCTCCCTGTGAAATGGGGAGCTTCAGTGGATTTTCAGCTTAAATTTTATTCAAGCTGCTTTATTACACTTGACAGATTAGTTTTGCATAAACATACCCCCCTTCAAATCTGCACTGTTTTTTTCCGTTAGTATCAAATTTTGACTGTTACTTAGTTGATTTCCTAATCACGTCTTAGAAACCTACACAATTACATTTGTATTTGTCACAATCTCCTCTATGCTTTGCTTGTGTAATGAATTACCTGATTTGATCTTTGAAATACAGGACATTACATTTGTGATATTTGATTAACAAAGATTAGAGAACTGAACTTCCTTGCATTTTTAAAAATTAATTACGACTTTAGGACAAAAATGGAGTGGAAAAGCCTTTTTAATTAACTGAATTTAAAATAACATTTTATGCACTAAAAAATAATAAATATAATAAAGTGTTTTTGAAAACATTCTTGATGTTTGGCACATAGCCAAACAAATTTTTATAAATTTGCATGTCTTTTTTTTCAAGTTTATACAAAATATCTTAAAAGCAATAGGATCTAAAGTACCCCACATGATATATGTTTTGTGAGAAGAAGCTCTTGGGAAGCAGAAATAGGCCCCACCTTTTTTGCTATCTAATATTAATCAAAAGAGAACTTTCCTGTGTATTCTGAAAAACTCCTGAATGATGCCACACAAATTAAAAACTGTGAATGAGGAAATGATCATTTTTGGCACAAATTTTCTTTGATCGTGTAGGTGCGTTCATGTACATAATGCTAAAATTAGATGTCCATCAAAGTGATCTTTTACAGTCTTACATGATCAATAATTAACTTGTGCTGCACAATAAGTTTCATGCTCAGACAAATGCCTGATTTTGTTGGAAAGGGACGTTGTGTATCCTGGAAAATCTGAATAGCATAAAATTGGATTGACAGTTCAGTGGACCTTTGCTCCCCCTCACTGAGCTTGCAGCATGTCAAGCCCTCTCCCCAGAGGGGAGGGCACGTCACAAGCCTGTCTGTTCCTACAAGCGGCAGCTGCGCTGAGAGTGAGCATGGCCCAGTTTGATAGCAGCTGTCAGTATTGTTCAGGGTCCCGACTTAGTGTTAAAGACAATGGAAAGGCCATGCTGTTAAAGTGCAGTGTCTTTAAAGATAAGGAAAGGAATAGCAATTTAACGGTTTAGACATCTATTATGAGCATGAAAGATCATGAAGCTTTTTTTCAGAATGCAAATAGGCTTGAGCAGTCTGTATCAGTACAAGATGCCATTGAGTAGCCTGTTGTGTCATATGACTGAGGATACTTAGGTGTAATAAATTTTGAGGAAGAAAGTTTAATTTTCTAGCTGTTTTCTTGCATAGTTTATCTTGATTAGATTAAATTTTAATTTTGGGGGGTTTTGATGTTTAACCCCCCTTTTTTCCTTTCCCTCAATGTAGCGTTTGTTTCCTGACACTAGATGATTCAAGTTCCCCAACTGGCTTGCCTGAGCTGCTGGGCCATATGTGAATTCTGGAAAGGAAGAAAGCCTTTAATTAGAGGGAACAACTTTCTGAAGTACAAGATTTTGAACTATTCTTATTTTATACTTTATGTGATTTTTAGTTTAAAATGTGGAAGCCTACTACAAGACAGAGTATGAGATAGGCAGTTGTCATATGAAACTGAGATTTTAGAGATAATTTATAGACAAGTGAAAAACCAAGCTTTGGAATTTGTGTATATTAAGCATATCCAAAAGATAATGAATGAATTTGCATTAAAAAAAAAAAGTAATATAGTCAGACTCAATGAGCTTGCAAGCGCAGTGCTAATCCTCTCTGTATTGATTAAAAATTCTTACTTTAGGGAAGAACTGTGGAGGATATTTGCTTATTAACCAGGTTAGTCATACTTCTGGCCTGCTTTCCCTGTGTATCATAGAATGTTTTCAATTGGAAGAGACTGTCAAAAAGATCACAAAGTCCAACTCCTCAGAAATAAGCAGGAATGTCTTCAAGTACATCAAGTTATCTAGAGCCTCATTCAGCTTGATCTTGAATGTTTCAAGGGATGGGGACTCTACCAGCTCTATGGACGTGTCCCAGTGTTTTGCAGCCTCATGGTAAAAGTTGTCCTTTTCACAACTAATCTATCAGTCTTTTATTGTAAAACCATTGTTATTCCCTGTCCTGTTGGAACAGGCCCTGCCAAAAAGGCTGTCCTCTTTAGAAGAAAAATGTGAATTTTTCTTCTAAGCATGTTCCGCTTACACAATTTTACCAGATGTGACATAGCAGTGTGGCTGAAACAAAGTCCTTGCAATTTTGTTTTTAAATGGCACCATTTAGTTAATGTATGTAAACAGTGCAAAATTAGTTAGATTTACTCTGAAATTACTAAAATAGTAGTTTTATGAGAAAACATGTAAATATCTGGGACATATGAGTAGTAAACTAGAATTTTTTTTAGCATTTTATTTTAAATGCCTGGTTTCAGTGTACCACTAAATAGCCATGTATGTCTTATTTTGCCTTTTGAGGTGGATTGCTAGTGGTTATGTGAAATATGTACTTTTTAGACTGACAGTGCTCCTAAGACAGACTGAGTTATAGATCTCCAAAAGACTGCTCCACTATTGCATGAGTGGATTGGCTAAAGGATTAGCAAAATGTGGGATTATTTTTTCTCTCTTGGCTGTGGTTGCCAGCTATCTCTGAGATTGTATTGCGTGAAGCTTAAGAGGATAATGTTAACCTCTTGAGAGTTTATTCTTATGAATGTGTACTTAATCCTTAGAAAGCCTATAAATAACTAGGCTGTACGCTTCATTATAAAATAGAAATAAAGACTAGAGCAGAAATGAATACAGAGTTTAGTGCAAGGGAAAAGCTGAGCAGCTATAACATTTCTTTAGATCCTCCTCAGCCATAATCTGCATTATGTACTGAGGGAGGGAAATTCTTTTAAATTAAATAAAACGAGATCCAGTAAGCATAAGACACTGTGTCCTCTCTTCTAACATAATCTAGCTAACCCCAAGACTACATTATTAAACTCTGACAATAGAAACTCTATTGGTAACATCCTGAGTTACTGTCAATATTTTTTTTTAAAAAAAAAACCGGAAACCAAATCATAGAACTTTAATTACATTACCTCATGATAGGTGCTTTCAGAATGCAGAGGCTCCAGTTTGTAAGTTTAAAAGAGGTAGCAAAAAAAGGTGTGTTTGTCTGCATGACAACTGGTATTTTCAAAAGACCAGTTCCCAATGTTTGCATTTTCATTATTACTGACACTAAGTTTTGAGAGAAAAGCAGAAAGCATTGTTGATGTATGTTGGCGCTTTGTTCTACTCAAAACAGAAAACCCATGAGAAGCTGTGAAAAATGTGAATGACTAGATAGCATTAACCAAACTTCATTTCCACCTGGTCCATACACTCCCCACAAATTAGACTATTGTCTGAACAAGACAGTAATTTCCTTGAGAAGACAGTCATTCTGAAGATGTGAAAACTGCATCCAGAATTGAGTTGCAGGCCAGAATTCTATTCTCTTGCAAGGTTTCACAAGCAGCTGAATAGAAAAATCTACATCTTAGATCCTGTCTGAAAAGAAAAAACATATTATCTTTGGGTATCTCTCTTGTCTTAGTCAAGTATCCAAGCTACAAGTCAAAGGTGAAACCAAGAACGTGGGTACAAACTTGTGAGGAGAAACAGCTTTCAAGAAAGGAGTGACAGGGATGTAATTGGAAAAAAAAAAAAGTAACAAAAAAGGTTGGTTAGAGCCCAAGCCTGAAGGTACATAGCTGCAAATGCAAAGACAAAGTAGACTTTAGTGAATGGGCATGTGAGGTAGCACAGTGAGTTGCTTCCACTTGCTAGGTTAATCTACTGAGTGGGTAGTACTGAGTTCAGGATATGTGACATATATGTTGAAGAGCATGGGACTGTAAGCTGGTCTGTTTTATAGCAAGACAGAAGTGCAGGGGGGAATGGTAAAATCAGAAGAACCTGTGGAGGTGGCAACAGGAAAGAGAAGGCCAGAAAAATCAGTGTGTTTCTGGAAGGGTTAGGTAAACTGTAGCAGAGGCGATCACTATTCTAGAAGAGAAGAATCCTTTCTACGAACTTGGCTTCAAATATTTCTGCTAGACTGGTTTGGAAGAAACAGTTTCAGTGAAATGTAAGAGATTGGTCAAAATGTTAGAATAGTACAGTTTGAGGTGAGTATTTATAGAAATATGTGAGCTTTAGTAAAGAGGATATGGAAAGGCTAGCAGAATGAGAAAATGTTGTTTATGGACGGTTTTGCTTTTGAAGGTGGCTGAAGCACTGGAGCAATGATTTTGTGATGCTATGATTCTATGATAAAAGTCATTGGCACAGAAGGGTAGGTCCCAAAGGAAAGGATTTCTTTGTCTAGAAAATTATTCAAAGCACCTCTGTAGATCAAAGCTTATGCAGACAGAGTAAATAGCTTTTCTTGTTTGAAGATGTAGCGGGTTGAAACTAAAAGTGCATTGCTCCCGGGTTTCGGCACCAATTATGTGGTGGGTGCAGGACCACAACTCAATATAAAAGAAAGGAAAGCAAAGCAGTGAGGTCTTGATGACATCTTAGATAAAATTTGCGAGACAATTGATGGCTTAGGGAAACTGCAGAAGGGTTTATTAACACTGTAACTATATACAGAATGGGAGAAAAGGTTACGCAAGTCGGTGCACACAAACTAGAAACTGTGTCATAAATGCCATCACACAACCTGAAGAAAATAGAATGGGAGATCACTGTAGTTTGGGCCTTGGATCTTCTTTTAGTTTAGAGACCTGGGAAAGAGAGCATGTCAGTCCGGGATGGCCTGACTTTCTCAGCACCCACACCTGCATCCCTCGGTGCAGCCTCATGCATTTCAGCGTGGCTTCTCCAGCTCAACGCTTTCGGGATGGCCTGACTGATCAGCACCGACACCTGCAGCTGCATGCGTTTCAAAGAACCCAGTCTCTGTCTTTCACATCCAAGGTTTGAGGATTCTCAAGTCCTCCTGCTTTCTTCAGCCAAGCACAAAGGAGTTCTCCCCCAAAACTTAAGCACTGCCAGTCTTTTCTCAGCGGCAGAAACGACAAACAGTCTCTTCTCCTGCTGATAACTCTTTCCAAAATGGCAGCAGCCCAGCCACATGGTCCTGGCCACATGCAGGATCCAAGATGGAGACAGGCTGCATGGCTGCGTCAGCTTGGCTGCAACCCCCCCCTACACTCCACACGTGGTCAAGAGGGTCTTCCAAAGATCCTCTCCTCTCCCTCCCCTGTCTCAGCTCCAAGGGGAAGAGGAGTAGCCCAGCTCACCGATGCTGAAGGCTGTCCGTGGTGGAGGGTTCGTGATGGCAAATCTGCACCAGTCTTGCTTCTCCAGTCCGAGTGCTATGGGGCGGCGAGCAGCGGTGGCACCGCGCTGCCGCGGCAGGGGAACTGTTTTGGGTCCGGTGCAGCAGCGGCCGCTCTGGGTCCGGAGCACAGCGGCGTTCACTGCTTCTCCGGTCCGGGGCCGCGGTGCGGCGGCAGCAGCGGCGGGGCCGTGCTGCTGTGGTGGGGGTGGGGGGCCACTCGGGTCCAGGACGCGGTCCCTTTGGAGCCGCAATTCTCACCCCCCCCACTGCCCATTCCCAGCACCCCCAAAAAGGGCGCAAACAAAGACCCTGCCCCACTTTTTATAGGCTGATATAGCCAGCCCTTCCGGGGCAGGTCCCAGGACACTTCCCCGGAAGGGTCTGTCCTGGGACCTGTGCAACTGGGGACAGGTCCCCCAGGACAGATCTGTCCGGGGAAGACTCCAGCGCCACTTCAGGTCCGGGGCACTGCCTCGGGTCCACGACTTTCTCTGATCTGGGGCCGCGGTGCGGTGGCAGCACCGCTTTGGGGCTGCACACCCGCGGCAAGTTGTGGCCGGGTTCGCTTCCAGACCGTGTGGCGGCAGGTGCGCACCGGCAGTGGGGTCAGGCTGGGGCCGCGGCTGGTTTGGAAGCCGTGGCCGGTTGCGGCTGCTTCGGGAGCCACAGTCCCAACTCCCTTGGAGCCACAGTCCCCCTCGGAGCCACGGTCGTCCCCCCCCCGCCCGTTCCCGGGGGGGTACTCCCTTCAGGGCCACAGCCCCCAAAAAGGGCACGAACAAAGACCCTGCCCCAGCTTTTATAGGCTGCCCTAGCCAGCCTTTCTGGAGCAGGTCCCAGGACAGACCCTTCCGGGGAAGG
>VXBP01000541.1:91482-150426 GCA_013400115.1 Rhinopomastus cyanomelas
TGGATCTCCAAGGCTGCACACTGCTCCCCAACCCCATCCCCCAGTTCGAGAGGCCATTTGCCCCGAACTCCTCCCTCCTCACTATTAAAATTTGAGGCAAAGTAGGTATTCAGGACCTCAGCCTTTTCCTCATCGTTAGTTATAGTGTTCCCCTCCTGGTCCTGTAAGGAGTGGAGGCTCTTTTTGCCCATCTTTTTAGCATTGATAAATTTATAAAATTGCTTTTTATTATCTATTTTTATTATATATTTAACTCCATGGGGAACAGTGTCAAAGTCTTTTCAAAAGTCCAGGTAAACAATACCCACAGCCTTTGCCTCATTCAATAGTTAGATCATCTTGTCATAGAAGGAGATCAGCTTTGTCAGGTAGGACGTGCCTTTGATAAACCCATGTTGACTGGGCCTGATCCCCTGGTTTTCCCGTATGTGAAGTGTGATGGCACTGGTACTGAGGTCAGACTGACAAGTCTATAGTTCACTGGATCCTCCTTTCTGCCCTTCTTGTAGATGGGTATTACATTTACCACCTACCAGTCCATTGGGACCTCCCCTGCTAACCAGAATTTTGAGTAAATAATGGAAAGTGGGTTGGTGAGCACATCTGCCAACCCTTTCAGCATCCTTGGGTGCAATCCATCTGGGCCCATAGAATTGTTTATGTCTAAGTGGTGTAGCAGGTCACTTTCTTTCCAACTGTGATGGCCTCTTTCTGCTCTCCCTCTCTGTCTCCCAGCTCATGAGGACTGTTGTCCAGGGAACACCTACTTCCACTGCTAAAAACTGAGGCAAAGTAGGCAGTGAGCACCCTAGCCTTTTCTGCATCAGCCATTACTAGGTTTCCCTCTGGATCCAAAATAGGATGGAGGTTTTCCCTGGTCCTCCTTTTGTTATTAATGCATTTATGGAAACTTTTTCTCTTATCCTTAACAGCTGTAGCTAAGTTGAGCTCTAGCTGTTCTTTGGCCCTCCTAATTTTCTTTCTGCAGTTTGACTACATCCTTGCAGAAAAGTTTGACTACATTTTTGCAGAAAAGCTGTGTATGCCCCCTCCCTGGATGTGTTCGAGGCTAAATTGGATAGGGTATAGTGAAACCTGTCTCTTCTCATTGCAGGGGGGTTGAAACTACACAGTCTTTAAGATCCCTTCCAATCTAAAGCATTCTATGATCCTATGATTTACAGACCCAACTTTTCTTATGGGGAAAAAAATCCTGTTCCTTTTCCTTGCTTTCATCAGAAAAATCTTAAGATACAGGTGTTACTGTTTTATTTTCTCCCATTCAAAAAACAATAAAGCTTTTTACTAAACAGTTTGAAGTCAGAAAGAGTATGAAAAAGTTATCTTAATTTTGTTAGCTGCAAACTACTATAAAATTTCTGTACTGAAGTCTCCTGCAGAGTTTTCTTATCCTGTTTCCACTTGTTTAAACAAGTAAGTCTCAATTACTTAATTGCCTCCTATACACACAAAAACTGATGCTACACTGGAATAAAGGCAGTGTCTGTATACACACTCCCCAAGCAGTACTTTTATCACCAGTTAACTTCATCTCTGAGGAAACTGAGATAAGGCTGAGAAGTTGTATTTCACAGCTTCACTGATACAACAATTACAAGAACACATACACATCCCTTCTTCTACATTATCTATTTAAAAAAACAAACCAGAAACAAGACCCTGCTGGATAAAACACTAGTTGACCAACCAGGCCCAAAGAGTGGTGGTTAATGGAGTTAAAATCCAGCTGGTGGCCTGTCACAAGTGGTGTGCCTCAGGGTCTTGGGACCATCTCTCTGTTTAAAAGCTTTATTGATGATTTCAATAAGGACACAGAGTGCATCATTAGTAAATTTGCAGATGACACCAAGTTAGGAGTGAGTGTTCGTTTGCAAGAGGGTAGGGAGGCTCTTCAGAGAGACATGGATAGACTGGAGCAATGGGCCAATGTCAACGACATGAGCTTCAATAAGGCCAAGTGCCAGGGTCCTGCACTTGGGCCACAACAAACCCATGCAGAACTACAGGCTTGGGGAGATGTGGTTAGAGAGCCATGTGGCAGAGAGGGACCTGGGGGTTCTAATTGACATGAAGAGGAATATGAGCCAGCAGTGGGCCTAGGTGGCCAAGAAGGCCAATAGCGGCCTGACTTGTGTTAGAAATAGTGTGGCCAGCAGAGTAGGGAGGTTATGTCCCCCTGTATTCAGCGCTGGTTAGGCTACATCATACTGTGTCCAGTTTTCAGCACCTCAATACGAGAGAGATGTGGAGGTGTTGGAGCAGGTACAGAGGAGGGTAACAAAGCTGGTGAAGGGCCTAGAGAGTAAATCTTATGAGGAAAGACTGAGAGAGCTGGAGCTCTTTAGTGTGAAGAAGAGGAGGCTGGGAGTAAACCTCATCACACTTTACAACTACCTGAAGGGATGTTGTGGAGACATTGGTGCTGGTCTTTTCTCACAAGCGATTGGTGATAGAACAGGAGGGAATGTGTTCAAGTTACAACAGGGTAGGCTTAGACTAGATACTGGGAAGAATTTTTCCACATAAAGGGTGGTCAAGCACTGGAATAGGCTTCCTAGGGAGGTGGATGAGTCATCATCCCTGGATGTGTTTAAAGATCTTTTGGATGAGGTGTTGAGTGGTCTGGTTTAGGGGTAAACTTGTTAAGTAGGGTAGATGGACTGAATGATCCCAGGAGGTATTTTCCAACCAGACTGATTCTGTGATTCTGTGAAATCTGTTTCAGTGCCTCCCCACCCTACAGTGAGGACTTTCTTCCTAAGTTCTAATCTAAGTCTATCCTGTTTTAGTTTGAAACCATTTCCCCTTGAACTATCACTGAATCCTTCGTAAGAAATCTTTCCCCAGTTTTTCTGCAGGTCACTTTCAGATACTGGAAGACCTGGTATAAAGTCCCCTCAGAACCTGCTATTTTCCAGGGTGAACAACCACAGTTCCATCAGCCTTTCTTCACAGGATGATCAGAAGGTTGATCTTTTTAGAGTCCCTAATCGTGCCACTGCCAGACAAATTTTACATGTATGAAATACATGCCATTAGACAGCTAGTACTCTTCTTTTGTACTCGGTACATTTTATGTGGTTTACAGATAGAAGAAGCTTGCTGAAGGCACTCTTTGTTTTAAAGAGACATTATCTTCCTGCCATTGATGCGCTGTAGCTTGCTTGCATAGTGGATAGTTTTTAATTAACTTGTACAAAGGCTTCACTCAAATCACTAGCTAGAGATATGATGGCGGGCACTTTAAAGTTTACTGTACTATAATGCAGCCTCCTATCTTTAAAAATAAAATCTGAGCATTTAGAAGAGGAAGTAAGGAAACCTAATGAACCAAAATAAACACAGATATTTCAAAGATATTAATCAATGGTAGTAGTAACTGGTATTTCTAAATAATGTCTGAGCAGGAAGAACACAATAAATAGTAAGCACTGCAAGGTTAGAGGGAACCACTGGGTATAATGTGCTTTCTGAGTTGTGAGCTCACATTGTGGGGTCATTTCCATTATTTTTATCTACCAGTGTCCCAAATTATTTGTCTGCAAAGTTGCTCTCAAATTCCATTCATTGCTGCAAGACCTTGCATTTGGTCTTGCTTGAACCTCATTACTCAGGGCTGTCAAAGACTATCTGGATGGCATCCCTTCTGTCAATTGAATTAACGGGCCATTCAGCTTGGTGTCATCCACAAACTTGCTGAGGCTACCCTGGATCCTATTAGCTGTGCAATTGACAAAGATACTGAATAACATTAGTCCCATTGAGGCCGCTTAGGTGATGCCACTACATACTGGTTAGCACAGAGATTTTGGGACTTTGGCTCTTTTGATAAAGTTTCTGACCCTTTGGATGTGATTATCCAGCTGGTTCCTCACTCATGTAACAACCCATCCATCAAGTGCGTATCTCTTTAATGTAGTGATCAGAATATTGTGCTATTTTTATTTTAGGTCTCTTTGGTTGCCAGGTAATTTTTTCAGAACATCTGAATGGAGCTTGGAGAAATCTGTTGATATCATTACCTGTGCTAGTACACGTAAGGTTTTTGAAACCTGTTTCTGCTGACAGGTGTTTATTTAGGAGGTCACAAGAGTAGACAGCTCTTGTAGTTTGGGACCAGGTATAACCTATTTTTTCCCCTGTTCATGGACAATTATATCTGGTTTTTTTTAATTCAGTACATTTCAACATGCTGAACAGTACATCATACAGCTATTTAAGAATAGAAGAATGCTCTGTTTAATGCTAGGGATTAAAATCTGGATTTTTAAAGTAAGCCATAGCTGTTTGTGACCTCAGCAGAGCTGCTTATACATGAAAAGTGGGATTGTAGGGGTTCATGCTCTTAGTAAGCAAGGAGCCCAAAAGGCATATGTCATTGTTTATGTATAGCAAGTGTGTTTCCCAAAGATTTATGTAACTCTTTGGACATCTCTAGCTGAGACTGAAAAATTAATGCCAAATTTTAATCCTAGTTAAAGAGCAGTTTGTAGTTCAGACTTAGAGGTGAAAATCTGTGCTGCCTTTAAAATTTTTAGGGGTTCCTTTCTGAGAGAAACACGTGCTGTGTTTTTTGTGTGTTGAATTATGTGTGGTCCATTTAAAGGGGTACTGGGAAAAAAGTTGGAGGCAATAAAACCTACAGTAAGCTGAATTTGCCATTTCTTTTCTCCCTTTCTGGGTCTGCAACAAAATGGTGGGTAAATTACTGATGCTTTTAAAATCACTGCTATGACTAATTATCTCAGTGCAGTCATTTATGTATGCATCATTACACTCTTTACCTTCCCATTTCCCTCTGAAAGTGGACACAACCCTTGTTCTGCAAGCAATGATAATAATTGGTAGTAAGATGGACTTGTTACTTGTCCTTTTTTTAGCATATTCTTATGGCAGGTGTCTAGTTTTTAATTAACTGCTAATGAACATGCCTAGTAGACCATGATACTGCTGCCAGTGTATTCCATTTTTATATCTCATTGCTGCTAAGCTCTTAAAAGGTGACAGAGCAGGCATTAGTGTCTTTGAAGTGACAGGAAAGTTATTATATGCATAATTATTTCTAGGATCTACTACAGCAAATGTCTAGTTACTAAATAAATCTGGTGAGCACTGCTGTTTTCAGTCTCCCTGGTCTTTAGTTTCTTCCTTCATGTGTAACACATTGATTCCCTTTTCCCCTTCTAGAAGGAGAATACAAACTACTTTTAACAGTTTCAGTTTTTAAAATAAAAATAGCATAAACTTCTGGAAAGGATAATTTTTACCTGTGTGTTTGGGAGAACTTTAAACCTTTTACGCATAGGTAACATATAAATACTCTAGTCTTAATCAGCACGGAGACTCAGAAAATATATGTTAAATCAAAATATACTTCTTTTGGCTTAAAAGACCATGATCAGACTTTCATTTTTGGTTTAACATAGATATTTCAGCATCTTATGGGGCCTTCTTACTCCGCTACCTTTGTTTTGCAAAGGTGTTAAGGTTGATGCTTGTCCATTTAGACCTTGTGGATGCTATTCTACGCCTTACATCAGGCATTACTCCCTGCAGTTGTGTGTGGTGGTGTTGGAGAAACAGGACAGAACTCTTGCTTCAGAACCTGTTAGAAGGGATTAATTTATCCCTCATTTCTGGGACTTCTGAAAGGCCTTATGTGAAGGTACATAGCAGACTGGAGAAATTGTAGGTTTTGTGTACCTAAAAGCTTGGGGGTTTTTAAAAGCTATGCTTCCTGCAATTATGTAAGTTAGCTTGTTTGCTAATTAAACCAGGTAAGATAGGCATGAGTACAGGGTATTTTCTTAGGCTTCCTGAAGGGATAAAGACAAGAGTGGAAACAGCGTAACTCTAATTTCCCTGTTTTGACTTTCCCACATCAACACTGCAAAAGAAGCTAATCTGAACTCACTGTGGGAGAAGGGAGGAGGCTCTTTTCCATGAAATTCATTAAATAAGTTACCTGTAGCAAATAAGACCAGTGCCAATGTGAATGACTGACCTTGCTTAAGTGGTCAACAAGGAAGGGAATGTTTAAAATGCCTTCTCTCTGAGGGAGCCTGCCAAAATACAAGGTTATCTCCTGATTTGATGAAGCATACTGGAAACTCCTAGTATTAATGCAGTGAGAAGAGAGATATTCTTTGGAGGCTGGATCAAAAAACATAAAAATCCCCAAATCCTACAGTTCTGTCAGACTATGCTCTTTTAACTGAAAACTATAAATAGAGAATTTTCATTAGTAATAGGTGCTTGTTTTTGTAGAAGTTTTTCTACTGCTTCAGCTACTTTAAAAAAAAAAGATTCTTAATACTTTCTTCTAAATGGTACTTCTGGGGTTGTAAACACATGAAAGTAGAGTAAGAATCTACTCTCTCATCTATATTTTTAAGCATACTTAAATATAGTCAATAATGGGGATCAGATGCTTGTATTACAGTGAAGATTAGCAAGGCTTTCATGCATCATGTAAATAGAAATTCTTCATGCATGATGTGAGAAAGATCTGTTAAATTTCTGGTTTTATAGAATTAGCTAAAGGCACTGTGGTAAATTTTAAATTGTGTATCAAAATTAATTCTGGTGTATTATACTTGGGACAGGAGAAAAGTGATGAAAGATTAGCAAGCCCAGTAAAGAGTCCTTTAGTGTATTTTACTTGGTCTACAAGACTTTATTAACAGCTCTAGGCATTATTGGAATGGCATAAAATGAAATTCATGTGTAGGGGCAGAGTAATTATCTAAATAATTATAAACTCATTTGTGTGCCAGGTTTTATTCTTGACAGTTTGGGACCTATGGAAGCAGATAAAATGTTTTTGGATTATACAAAGTTACTAGGGATTAATTCCTGAAACATTGTGAGCTTTAGTCTGGGTATGTTTTCCATAGCTGTAACTATTTTGTTACAGCTGCCCAGGGTGGTTTTGGAGTCTCCTTCTCTGGAGATATTCAAGACTCGCCTGGATAAGTTCCTGTGTGACTTGGTTTAGGTGATCCTGCTGTTGCAGGCGGATTGGACTAGATGATCTTTTGAGGTCCCTTCCAATCTGTAGTGATTCTATGATTCTATGAACTATATTTCCATAGAGTAACTATTTTGTCTGCTCTTAATGAGACTACTGGTATTCATCAGGTCAAACTCTCATGTCTAGCTAAGTTTATTCTCTTCAGACACTTTTTTACCTGTCTTCCTTTGAAACCACAGTTTGTGCGTACTCTTAGCTCTTCATTGTATTTATCTTCAGGAGATGGTTGGTGGAGTGTCTTGTTCTGTCTTTGGTTCATATGCCCAGGCAACAGGCCCTGGGAAAAGCAGAAAATTTGCTTGTATAGCAGAATAAAGGGAAGTTATGACTGAGCTGAAGATGGTTTTGCAGCTTAATTTAGTAAATAAATCCATGTTCAGTATTTCAGACAAAGTAAGTAGTTAGCATACCTTGTGAAATATTAATAGAAACACAACAATATTTTAATATTTAAACTATGAGAAAGTCATTCCATTATAAGGACTCACTTTCTGAAATTGCTTACAGGCTGTTTTACCGGATTGGTTACAGAGTTGTATTGCCCCTTACCAATGATATTGATCTTGCAAGCTGCTTTTGAATCAGATGGAAACTGGCTTCTGGGAAATTTCATTACCTCCTTGATGTTATCTAGAATACTTGTATTTAAAATCAAAGTTGGTTCCTAAAAAGTTTTAGTTTGTCAAAAACTAAAAAAAAAAGGTTTTTTTGTCAAAAGCTTGGCTAGAATAAAATAGAAATTAAAGTATTAATTTAACTATACTGAATGTGAAACTGAGCAGTGTCTTTTGGGGCTTTTTAACATTCAAAATGAAAACCTATTGACTGTTTCCAAATCGGGGGAAGAGAAGAGTGTGAATTCAGATTAGTCTACTAGTGAAATTAGTTTGTTGATTTTTTTTTTTATTCCCAGAGCAGTGATAGTTTTTATACAGAATGGGGAAGGTATTGGGACCTTCTGCTGCTGTTTGTAACTGGTGATGCTGTGGCAAAGGGTAGCTGCTTAAATCAACCTACAGTAGCTGAACCTCTTTGGATTGCAGAACAAGTATTTAGCCTTTTTTTGGCTTATAGGACATGAGCAGACCTCCAATGCAATATGTATAGTGTGGTGGGACAAAGAGGAGAAGCTAGATATAAAACAAATGAAAAAATCCACTGTTGAGTCTCAATAATTAACCTAACTTCTCCCTTCTCCTTCCCAAACTGTGTGCATTGTTCTTCTGGGGATGATGATACTGCTGGGAAACAGCAGCAGCAGTTGCAGGCTCAGCATCTCTCCCATGGCCATGGACCTCCAGTGCCTCTAACACCACATCCATCAGGACTTCAGCCTTCAGGAATCCCTCCACTTGGAAGCAGTGCTGGCCTTCTTGCCCTTTCTAGTGCTTTGGGTGGGCAGTCTCACTTGGCAATAAAAGATGACAAGAAGCATCATGATGCAGAGCACCACAGAGGTGAGAGGCATGGCAAGCCTGATTAGGACATTGTGAGATTTGTACATTGCTGCAAATTATGTGTATCTTTAAAGAATTCAAGTTAAATAGAATGAGAAACTGTTTGCAAACTTAAAATACCTGCATATATACCACTGAAGCAAAATTCAGTTTGGAAATTTTCAGTGTTTTAAATGGGGATCGCTAGGTGTCACTTGCTCTATAGTTTGCAGAGCATTTTGACATTCTGGCAAATGCTTATTTGTAACACCAGTGGCCTGCACCGTATTGTGGAAAGCTATTAAACTGCATAAAAGGGTAATATTTTAAGATAACATAATATTGTTAAATGGGTGGATGGGAAGGTAAGGGGAGCAAGAAATTAAATTTCAAGGTGAATGTGCTCAAACAAAATATATAGATAATTGCATCTGTTACTTTAATTTCATAGGATTAAATTCTAATACGCAATTAAATATTTGGCAAAATTGCACTTGACTAATTTTTGAAAAGAAAATAATTTATTGTCATGAAATAAAGCTAGGTTTTGTGTATGGTTGAACTGTAAAATATGTTTATAAAATACTGTAATTTTCAGGAAATCACTGTATTAGGAATGTGCAATGATTTACATAAATAAAAGTCATTTTAAAACTGTTCAGGCCTTGTGTTCTAATTTTTCCCCCCTTTTTTATTTCTGTTCTTGCCTCTGTGTCTGAACGGGCATGTCTGTGCATTTCTTGGCTACTGTGGGAGCAGACAGAGAGCCAGGCACAGTAAGTACCAATATTCCTGCCAATGTTTCCACTTCTATGTGATGTAATAGTCAGACTTTGCACTGTTCGTTTTGTCTTCCGTTTTGTCAGTTTAGTGATACTAGGTATATGTGTTTGCTGTTAAGATATCTCTTGGTATTTGTTTGGTGTGCTGTTTGAATCGGGTTTGTTTCTGAGCAGAATGATCTTGAGGAAGCTTGAACTTAGTGGATGTGAGAGGGAGGCTACACATAAAACAGAATGTTGACTGTGACTTGAAGTATAACATTACTCAAAGTTAAAGATTTTTCCTGTAGGATTTTCAGGAATAAGAGTTGCAAAAGAGGCGAGAAATTTAAAATCAATTTGTCATGACTGTTTAGCTCTGGGAATTTCTTCAACTGAATCTATGTAAGCTGTAATAATGTCATTACTGCTTAGTTTGTACCTCCAGTAGTTTGTTTCCCTTTAGACATTAAGCTGTAGTAAAATTAATTTAAGACAATCTTATCTGAAAATCAGCCAAATAACTACTTTGTTCTGAGTGATATGGCCATGTTAATGTGTTGGAGATGGGCATGTGCCGTTTTCAAGTCATTGCAAATAATTCTGCTTGTTGATCCCATAGGTGAATTCAGGTACTGTTTTATTTCTTTTTCCCCAATTAGAAAAGACAAGAACTTGTAAAAGTTATTTGACAGATGTCTTTATGCCTCTAAGCTTCTGATTGTCATTCCTTCTTTTTTTTCTTTTTCAAATGTGACTTGACAGTATGTATCAGCAACTATCTACATATTGATTGCAGCAATCTTTTTCAGGTTCTAGATTACTAAGCAAATTTGCTTTGTACTATTAAAGGCACTGTAACTGTGGAAATAATTTTAAGCTGAGTTTTCAGCTTACTAAGGGCATAGCTCTTTAAGTAATGTAGTAAACTATGAGGGTGGTGAGATGCTGGGACAGGTTGCCCAGGGAGATTGTGAGTGCCGCCTCATTAGAAGTGTTCAAGACCAGGTCAAATGGGACTCTGGGCAACCTGGCCAAGTGTGAGGTCCCTGTCTGTGGCAGGAAGATCTGTAACTGGAGGTTGGAAATCTGACATCCCTTTCTGTTGAAGCCATTTTATAATTCTATGAAAATGTTCAATTCTGGAATACTACAACGTAGTGCTTGCCTATTTCATTTTAAATTGAGAGGTTTTGACATACGGTAAACTGTGTTGTGGCATATTATTTGAGCATGTTTATTTTTAAATAAAATCTGCTTTTATATTTTTAAGTCATCTTGGACAAATGAGAGGTCTCAAGCTTTTAAGTATTGTCTCCTTAGATGTACTTTATTATGTAGTGAGATTAATGTATTTATAAAGGAAGACAAAGATGTAGTGATTTCATTATTCTTGATAGTGAGTAGTGTTCATTTTACCTACTTCTGCTATATCCAATTCACATCGGCAACTTTTTCCATTTTTATACTACTTAAACTTTCATGGAGCAAAATGAAAGGACTTTCTTTGTAAATGTGTGTTTGACACACACAAGGTTTAACTTAGTAGTAACTAGAGTTAATACATGAGCTGCTTATAGTATTTGGTCAAAGTTAAATTATAGGACTACATGGATAATAGGAAGTAGGTTTGGGCTGATGTAGTCTTAACTATGCTAAACTGGGTAGTTATAGGAATGACAGCATCCCTGCTATTATGTCACAATCTGTCTTCAGGTAATGAAGCTATGGAAGATAATAAAATTTTGCAACTGAGGCTTAGTAAACTTTCTGGAGACTTCAATAAGAAAGAGTGTTGATGCCCACATTTTTCTATAGGGGACATAGTGGCCGTATTTTTCAAACCGATTTGTAGAGGAACATAAGTGCGTGAACAATCCAGTCCTTATGCTGGAGGACTTTGGTTAACCTGGGTAACTACAGACTGATCAGCCTCACCTCCATCCCAGGAAATATGATGGAACAATTTGTTCTAGAGGCTGTCTCCAGGCACATCAAGGACAAGAGGGTCATTAGTGACAGTCAGCATGGCTTTACAAAGGGAAAGTCATGCTTGACCAACCTGATAGCCTTTGATGAGGGCATAACCAGGTGGATGGATTATGGCAGAGCAGTGGATGTGGTGGTCTATCTTGACTTAAGTAAAGCTTTCGACACAGTCTCTTACAGCATTCTCGCAGACAAACTGAGGCAGTGTGGTCCAGATTTTCGGGTAGTGAGGTGGATCGTGAGCTGGCTACAGGGTAGAAGTCAGAGAGTAGTGGTCAATGGGACAGAGTCTAGTTGGAGGCCTGTATCTAGTGGAGTCCCCCAGGGATCAGTGCTGGGACGAGGCCTGTTCAATCTATTCATTGATGACTTGGATGAGGGATTGGCATGCACTGTCAGCAAGTTTGCTGATGACACAAAGCTGGGAGATGTGGCCAACACTCCTGTGTTGCCTTTCAGCAGGACCTGGACAGGATAAAGAGCTGGACAGGGAGGAATTTAATGAAGTATAACAAGGGTAAGTGTCGAGTCTTGCATGTGGGCAAGAACAACCCTTGGTACCAGTATAGGCTGGGGACTGACCTGTTGGAGTGTAGTGTAGGGGAAAGGGACTTGGGGGTCCTGGTGGACAACAAGATGACTATGAGCCAGCAATGTGCTCTTGTGGCCAAGAGGGCCAACAGCATCCTGGGGTGGATTAGAAGAGGGGTGGTTAGCAGATCAAGAGAGGTTCTTCTCCCCCTCTACTCTGCCCTGGTGAGACCACACCTGGAGTATTGTGTCCAGTTCTGGGCTCCTCAGTTCAAGAGGGATGTGGAGCTGCTGGAGAGGGTCCAGCATAGGGCAACGAAGATGATAAGAGAGGTGGAACACCTCCCTTCTGAGGAGAGGCTGAGGGAGCTGGGTGTCTTTAGCTTGGAGGAGACTGAGGGGGGACCTCATTAATGTCTACAAATATGTGAGGGGTGGGTGTCAGGACGATGGCACTGGGCTGTTCTCGGTGTCATGTAGTGATAGGAAGAGGGGCAATGGTTGTAAGCTGGAACATAGGAGGTTCCACATCAACCTGAGAAGGAACTTCTTCACGGTGAGGGTGACAGAGCACTGGAACAGGCTGCCCAGGGAAGTTGTAGAGTCCCCTTCACTGGAGATGTTTAAGACCCGCCTGGATGTGTTCCTGTGTGACTTGGTGTAGGTGATCCTGCTGTGTCAGGGAGATTGGACTGGATGATCTTTCGGGGTCCCTTCCAATCCGTAATGATTCTGTGATTCTGTGAAACGCAACAGGGAAAGGTTTTCGAGGCTGCACCAGGTGCAGGGCTGGACTGCCTGCTGTCTGCAGGTGTAATGACAGCTAGCTCGCTCCAGTAAGAACATGGGAGGCATGTCGTCTGTCTAATAGCACTGCCCGTCAGGCAGGTTTTTTGAAGTCTGTATAAGTTAGTGGCTTTGTTTAATAAACACTCACTCTGGTTCATTCTGGTCTAGGACATTTTGGTCTTCAGGTATTCTGGGCTTTTGTGAGATCATATTGGTCTGAGTGTGAAAGTCCTGTTAGATTGCCCACATGAACAGCCTGTCGGTCAACCCTGGACCCCAGGCGAGTAAATCACACCTCACCAACACTGATTATAGGTGGTAATTTACAACTTTTCTTCTGATTGTTTTAGGTCTTGTTTCAGCAGTGTGAGAGTGCAGATGTTATGAAGTGCTCTATTTGTAGACAGTGAAATCTGTTTCATCATATGCTTGAGATTTACATTGAGACTGGTATTTGTCTTTGGTCGTAATGAAGAATACTGTGCTTGTTTTCTGAGACTTGGGAAAGATTCATAAATTTTCCAAGAAACCTTTTTGCCTTCATTGTTAAGCATATATGTTGCTATTGTTTTGTAAAGGAAATGCTCTTTTCTCACAGCAGAAAAATAGTTGGTGTTCTTAACTCTTTCGTTCTATTTTTCCCCTTCCAGTCTTGCAGTAAGGGGCCATGCACAGTTGAGTGCTACACTTTGATTGCCATCATATGCAAACTGTTTCTGTTTTCTTTTTTTAGTTCTTTTAAATAGGAGCTAGGTGGGAATCATATATGTAGTTACATGAAAATGTGTGGTACTCCTTGGTGTAGTACATGTATGCTTCTTGGCCTTTGTGAAGAAAGTGCTATTTTCCATTATGTAGCTCATAATTGAAAAATTTGAATTTCTTTGTAGTCGGTTATGTCCTTTATTATCCATGTAACTTGAAAATATGTCAAATTTTGCAGTCTTTATTTAAGCAAAACACAAATTAGCTTCAGCAGAAATTGTTCTCACAGAAATGCTGTAACATGCTGCATTGCAGTTTAGCTTATAGCTAGTACAAAGTAGCATGAGGACGATGATAAAGAAGACTGTGATTGTCTGGTATATGTTTTTATGGATATTGTGATCCTGATAAACGTTAGCTAGAAAATCAGCAGAAGCCTTATTCTCTGTGAGTGTCTCCTACTTATGGAAACACTGGAGGGTGATTCAAATCCATTCAGGCTCCTAGATTTCCTAATATGAATTTAGCAGTCTAATTACAGCATAAAATGGTGGATGCATAGAGGTCAAAGTCAGTATCTGTATGTCACTACTGATTTTACAAGTCACCTTTTTGGCTGTTGATGTATGTTTGCAAGAAACACACTACACAAATGGATGTTAATGATTCTTGAGTTTAAGATCTTTGTGTTGTATCTTGTGCCTTGTGAGGAGCTGGTCAAGCACCTAGTCCCTTTTCCAGTGTTCACTGTATTCACAGTATCACGGTATTACCAAGGTTGGAAGAGACCTCATAGATCATCAAGTCCAACCTGTTACCACAGAGCTCAAGGCTAGACCATGGCACCAAGTGCCATGTCCAATCGTGAATGAGTCCTGACAATAAGTAGTAGGGCTGCTGAGTAGCTGATATTCTGGTTGCAGATGGTAGGCTTGATTCTGTTTTGCCTACTCAACAAGGGATTCCATTTGTTCCTGTGTACATTTGAATACATGTAGATAGCACTTGTCTGTGTTGCAGTGGCACTGCTTGGTGATAGAGGCAAGCACAAAGTTGTCAGCTGCAATAACTGGCTGTAATGGTTGGTAGATGCAGTTGTTTTGAACATAATAGCAAGTTAGTGAATGGCCAAACACAGAGCAAGTGTGTGTTGTGTCTTCTGGAGAAAGGGAGGGATTGGGAGCTCTTGAGAACATCTTAATGTGACAAGATTGAGTTGAACCTTGAGCACAGTGCATACTCTCTGTGTGTGCACTAAACACTACATACTGTTTTTTAATTGCTGTAATGATCAGCATAAATTTAGTTGTTTGTATATGCCATTGTGTTGTTTGCTATATTATAACTGGGGCTAAGTGAGATACTGTGGGCTCTCAGCCTGTACCTCTGGCCCACATCATTGTGGTTTCAAAGTACCTCCTAAAGGGAATGACTTGACACTCACATTTGTGCATAAAATTCCTAATAAGGAACCAGCCTCCTCTCTCTGCATCATTACTAGGTTGTCATTTCACATTTGTTGCTGGTGGTTTTGGTGTTCTCACTTTCACTGGCAGCAAATCTGCTTTGGGATCCCAAGTTCCCTGTTAACACAGCCTTTACACAGCTGTGACTGTGGTGGAAAGTGGTGCTACATTAGGCTTCTTTTTCTTCTTTCAGACTTGTTTGAAGAAAAGGGATACATGTGAATAAATCTTGAATTATCAGAGGGAAAAGAGTATTTGCATAAAACTGATTATGACCAACTGTTCTGATTTGAGATTAACGATTTACAGATGTTGCATTGGTAACCTCTAATAAATTGAACTCCTAGTATGAAAGCAAGAATTATCCTTGGTTATGCATCTAGTCTATTGAAAATAATAATTGGTGTTATGCAGTTTCCCTTTAGGTGATCAACTATGCATGTGTGTGTATGTTTTTGCCCTTCTTGTACAAATGTTATTATTGAAGACAAATCCCAAATTTATGTAGCATTTATCCAATTTCAATTATGTTAATTTTTATTAATATTGACAAAATAAGAATCCACATTCTAATTTTGAAAATAAATCTTATTACGCCTGGTGGGAGAATTAAATCGATTTGGTTTATTTTTTTTAAGAGAAAATGAGAAGAATTCTTATCATTGTAAAGCCTTTGCTGCTGTCTCCGAGCTGGCCCTATTGTTGATAATGAACATTTAACAAAGGTAGACTCGCATCAAAGCCGGCTTTTAGTAGGCTGTCATCATTGTTCCCTCAACCTTATTATATTTCTATGAGATCTTACTAACCCAAGGCTTTAATGCTCATCTCTTTCACAGTTCTTATTTGTATGTATTTTATGTCCTTTGTTGCTTGTGATCTAGATCTACCATATGCACTACTTAAAAAAGATATTTTCATATTGTTGACTGAAATCTAAAGCAAGTGGTGACTTGAATTATGATAGTAGGTTACACTAGCAAACTTTTCACATAAAAAGTTACGGTTTAGCTGATTTTAGTCACAGTTGTTAAGAACTATCTTGTACTCCTCAGGGAAGCAAAGCAGTAACATTTTATTGGGTGACATGATTGAGTTTAATGATGAGTGTTACCAGAGTAACAGGTAGCTCTTATTTGCAAATGCCAGTATGGCTGTTCTGAAATAAGCTGCTCTAAAACAGTTTTTGCTCTTTGAATTAATGTCGTTAGAAAAAAGCTGTGTAAATATGACCTTAAGAGAGACATTTTGCAGACTGTAGGGGATTGTTACAAGTTTATGTTGTAAGTAAGGCATTGGTTCTAAGGAGAAATCAAGTCTACATCCTCATTTGCCATTTAAGATGCAGTGAAATTTAAGTATACCTAGGAGTTCCTGGGTGTGTTCCACAGTATTGAAATTTTGTAAGACAAACTACAGATTACTGTCAGCATTGTCTAGGCAAAAGTTACATTACACCAGAAAAAAAACACCTAATTTTTGTAGTTACATATATTTGATATCAACATTTGCAAGCTGTTGTCTGCATTTCACTGTAATTTTTTCAAAGAGTAGGGTTGCTAAATTTTTA
The DNA here is from genome assembly GCA_013400115.1 of Rhinopomastus cyanomelas. Lineage (NCBI taxonomy): Eukaryota > Metazoa > Chordata > Aves > Bucerotiformes > Rhinopomastidae > Rhinopomastus > Rhinopomastus cyanomelas. The sequence continues at coordinate 107,784 of VXBP01000541.1, forward strand.
CTATCTTCCTCCCCTTTGCTGCCTTTCTGTTATTCATGCTTACTTTTTGGCGATTTAAAATGAGAAACTGGGTTGATTCACTTTACTACATTTGCCTTCATTGTTTTAATCTGAAAAAAATTCACCTTTGCTGTTTTATTCTAGGGTTAGTAAGGTTGTAAAAACTTCTAAGGGAAGTGTCTCTTGACTGAAATATGTCTCCTTAAGAGTAGACATTTTCAGTACTGAAGTCAATGATCAAGTTTGAATTGACAGCTTGCTTCTTAAGATCTTTCTACTGCTATGGACATGAAGGATTTAATATTAAAATGTCAAATATAGGTTTTAATGTTTTTCATAATAGTTCATTTGCATCTGGGAGGAGATGACAGATCAAATTCAGACCGTATTTGTCAAGGCAGTTCAGTGATCCAACAAGTCCATCTTTTAGCTGCAAAACATTGTGGTATAGACATTATTTTAAGCTTTTTGATACTGAATTTCATTAGACTTTTCTGAATGATTTATAGAAGTCCCTTAGCATCTGTTTAGCTTGAACAGTAATGAATAGAGCTTAGAGTTGGTTTTAAAGATCAGCTTTTGAAGTAAGAGTAGGGGAAAAAGTTCAGATTGCTTTTGCTTCTTGAGACCAGCATTGATGTTTGAGCAAAATTACTGTGGTGTCCTGAGGTTTTAAAGTGGAGCCGTTCAGGGCACAGTTCACTAGGTTTTAATCTGTTTGTGATACATTAAGAGTAAATATCCTTGTTTTTTAGGTATATCCAAGTATTTTCATTGAGAGCTTGCATCTATCATAGAATTTGTCAGTTTTAGGCTTTTCTTCTATTTACCTACATGTTTAGTGAACATGTGTTTGTGTAAGTATATACGTGGTGGTGGCTTTTAGGAACTAGATTTACCAGGTCCTTGTGAAGAGACAGGTTTTTTCTCATTCGGTATTGTTCACAGCATTAACACATCACTGAACAAATTACCCTCTTGCATATGCTAATTCCGCACTTAAAAGAACCATTGTAACACATTTTAATGCTTTAGCCAGAAACGAGATGGAGATAGGAATAGCAGGCATGTCAAATTGTCATGTGACTGAAAAATGTCTAAAATTCCTTTCTGTTTGGGTCAACAGTTTGTACTTAGCATAATTTAGCGTGATGTAGGCAGTCCGTGTAGTTTGAAGAAAAGATTAGTCTTTGCTTTAGTCTTTTGTGTGTGTGTTAGCCTCAGTTTTGCAGATCAAGTCTGATTTAACAACACTTTAGCCTTAATTTCACACTAGTAGTGAATGTTATGCTGGAAGTAAAAATATTTGATCATTGTTTGCAATGCTTTTGTTGAAGGCATCCAGTTGGAGTTTAATACAGCTAACAAATGATTACTGCACAACATTATATGGTAAATCTTTGTTATGGCAACTTGCCATTAACTCTCACAATATATCTACCGATACCTGTAGGTGTAGACATACCAAATTCTCATCTATTTATCATGGTCTAGAAGTGAACAATCAACCAGTTTATATTTAGTAAATGTCATCTATTATATGGGTCCTGTATATGTTAAAAAAAAAAATCATTGTTACCTGCTCATGAGTAAACGTTATTCTCCTAAACAGTAAATTCATTTGAATTAATTAGTAAAATAGCTTGTGACTGACAAGTGAACTGAAGTTTTGATACCTTTAACAAGGAAAAACAAAGCTTCTTAGAATGCGTAAAGCTATATATGTTTACCTGGAGGACTGTGAGTCGAATTAAAAGGAATGAAAGACTATGTAGGTATCGCATTTTTAAAGCATCTATCACATTCGGTCTGAGCTTTTAAGCATATATGAAGGAATCTTGAAAGGAATTTTTCATTAACCTTGTTTTTTATCTTTACAGAGTAGTTCTCTCTTGGTTCCGGACAGCCTACGAAGCACAGATAAACGCAGGAATGGCCCCGAATATACCAATGACATCAAAAAGAGAAAGGTGGATGATAAGGATTCCAGCCATTATGTAAGCAAATCTGTGCCAAAGAAATGATTAATTTATTTGCACGTACTATGAGGAGTAAAATATCTGTTAGGCAATGCATTTCCTATGACTCCTGTAGTGCCTTGAGTATTGTGTCCAGCACCTCAGTACAGGAGACATGTGGAGGTGCTGGAGCAGATGCAGAGGAGGATGACTAAGCTGGTGAAGGGCCTGGAGAATAAATGTTATAAGGATAGACTGAAAGAGCTGGGGCTCTTAGTTTGAGGAAGAGGAGGCTGAGAGGAAACATCATCACTCTCTACAACTGCCTGAAGGGATGTTGTGAAGAGGTTGGTGCTGGTCTCACAAGTGATTAGTGACAGAACAAGTGGGAATGTGATCAAGTTACGACAGGGTAGATTTAGACTAGACACTGGGAAGAATTTTTCCACAGAAAGGGTGTTCAGGCACTGGAATAGGATTCCTAGGGAGGTGGTTGAGTTACCATCCCTGGAGGTGTTTAAAGATCGTTTGGATGAGATGTTGAATTATCTGGTTTAAGAGTGAGCTTGTAAAGTATGGTAGATGGTTGGCCTGGATGATCCCAGGGGTGATCAACCAGAGTGATTTTGTGTGAGTACATGTGCTGTAGAGACCATTATTCATGATGTGGGAAGAGTAGCAACTCCATTGTTTTGGGCTACTGTGAAGTAATAATTCTCAACAGGGACTAGTGAGCAGTTCCTTTCTGAACTGCTCTAAAACATTTATGTTTGTTTCAAAGGGAGGATTTTGTTGACTTCTGGGGATTCACTATATATTTTTGATACTATTACTATGTTGAGTGATAATTACCATTACAAACTACATATGTTACGTGGCCATGTCAATGTGCTAAAGATTCATTTAGGTTGATATGGCAATTTCAGCAGAAAGCAAGTTGAAATGCAGAAAGCAAGTTGATATACAGAAAGTTAAGGGTTTGTGATCTGCATTTTTTTCTAGCTTGCTTGTTGCTTGATTTCAAAATACTTCAGTGTAACAGGTGTGGCATACATGAAGCTCTAAAGGTTCACACTTAGGCTTTGAACTTTAAGGCTAAATGCTCAGCCATTTAGTGTGAATATCAGAACAGAATGTATTATTCTTTGACCTAGCAGTAATGTGGCAAATTGGTTTATGCGAATCAAGTCACTAATTGCCTTTGGGTTACTTAAACACAAGTGAAATCACATGTTGCTTTATTTCTTCAGTGTTTGATAGGGTAATTTCTCTCCACTGGGACCCAGAGTATCTCTGAACATCTATTGGGTACTGTGTAGCTACAGACAGTAGATGGTGTTATGCTCCCCTTTCTGCACATTGTAGTGTAGCAATACTGTTAAGGTTTTGCCACTTGTATTCCCATCACTTTCTAATAATCTTGATTTGATTACTGAAGGGTTTGGCAAACTTACCCACAACATCCCTTGACTTTGAGGTTTTGATATTTTGTGCACTTTAAATATTTGAAGATTAACCATTCTTAAGCTACATTTTTTAAAAGAAAAGGGAAGAAAAAGCTTGACTTGCTTGTTTTTACTGTATTTCTACTGAAAAGAAATCGAAAGGATATTATTGCACTAAAGAACAAGTTTGTTTAAATCCACATTTTAAATCTGTGGTTCTGTGTGCTGTTCACTTAAAAAATATTCTACTGATAAATAGATCAAAATAAAGAATTGAGCAAAACAATTGAAAGTTCCAGATTTAGTCTAATCTGTTAGATCTTTCTATTTAAATGTTCCCCAATTCTGCAAACATAGAGCTGCTGATTTTGTGCTTATTTTAGATGAGGTCCTTGTAGAGACACAAGGATATACTACTATTGTCATAGAGGAGATAAGCAAGTTGTAGAAATGGTTGCTTTTGGAAATAAAATCCAAGAAGTTGTATTTAGTTTTACTTCTGACTAATTTTTATGTTAGGACTTGTGTAGTTTCAACCATGGGTTAGTAAGTAGAATCTTCTGGTATTAATTGTACCAGTAGGAGATGCCTTTGATAGACCTTGTAAATTAGTGTTTCTCAAGATGACAGTCAGTGGAGTGCACTTAGTTATTCCCTGGCAGGTATTTTAGCCCTCCTCAGAGGGGTATTTCTGGTAAACAAGTGTCCCATGTGCTCCAATGTGTTTTAACCTATTCTTGACTTCTGGGCGCTTCATGCTTTTCAAGAGATGTCAGATAACTGGAGCTGAAACTTTCCTGTTTCTTCTCTTTTTGCACACTTTGGTTGGGCAGCTTTCTGAGTGGCGAATAAAGTCACTGTTTTGTGTTCAGTGGCACTCTTCGGTCCCTAATAAATTTCTTATATTAGAGCAGCACTCAGCCATTAAAGCAGAAGCCAAGGGTTTGAACTACCTGTTGGGGTTTTGTACAGTCTGTTTTTTGGGTGGAGGGGTGTATGTGTGTCATATTTTGGAGTTTTGAAAAACACTTTGACCTGCAGTCAGCAAGAGGAAAAAATGTCTTATTTTCTGTCTGTGTGACAGAAGTGCAACAGCACAGACCCTTTGAAATCAAGAGATGGGGAGCAGTTTGAGCCATCTCACATGACTGGTTTGTTTGCCTTGAAACTACAAGTATTACTGGCAATATCAAACTTGCCCACGTGGAAATTTTAAGTTTTGTCATTCACTTTGTTTTTGGGGGGTTGTTTGGTTTTGGTTTTTATTGAAGATTTGGTGTGCTACAGAAACCACTAGAATTCTGTGTGTCATAGCATGTCTGCTAAGGCATTACAGACTATTTTGGAGATAGGAATCAGGAGTCAGTTGAGTAACAGCTCGTGTAAGGCTTTAGAGCACCCCAGCTGAGCACAGCTGTATGTGAAACAGTCAAAACCTAGCTTGAAAAGCCATACTAGAACAATTTTAGGAATATCAGTGTATTCTGGTTTTGTTAGGCAGAGACATTCAAATGCTGTGGCATTTCTGAAGCTTTTTCTTCCCTAGAATTTTTACATTTCTAAATTTTCCTTTCTGGAAAATGAGAAAAAATGTCCTATCATGTTGAGGATTTGATTCATCAAACAAATGCCAAAAACCTCCAGTTTTCTGAGAGCTGTTGTTTGCTGTAAGTATGCACAACCAGTAATTGCTGTAAGATTAATGTGTAAGATTAGCACATAAACAGAAGAGTTTCTCTTTTAGGAATAGAGAGGGGTTTTGGACCACTTGCACTTCTGTGGAGACTGCTACCTTTTGCCTAGCTTTACATTACTTGGTTTGTATTAATAAAGCAGAAATAAGGTTGTGCGTTCCTGTTTTCATTGTTTTGCCTTTTGCTAATAAGCTAATGAGAGGCTGTTTGCTTTTTGTGTAGGCAAAAAAAAATGTCTTAAGTAGATGTGTAGTCTTTCTCTCGGGGCTTTTCATGTACTAATTGAAATGAACACTATTTATTTATTTTTAATAGGACAGTGATGGGGACAAGAGTGACGATAACTTGGTTGTAGATGTATCCAATGAGGTAACTTTTTTCATTTTTGTAGTCTTGACATTTGCCCAAAGTTCAAAGGAAAGTGCATTTAGATTTCAGAAAAAAAAAAAAAATCCTCTGTGTGGATATGTTAAAATATTCACAACTTCTCCTTTTTCTTACTACTACAGTTGCTATATCTTCCTCTGAGCTCTATCTGGTTGCCTTGGCTTTTGATTCTTTTATCCAGGTCTCTTCCCTCCATAATTAGATGCTCTGTAGTAGAGAGAGTTGTGGTATGATTTAGGTGAAGGGCTGAGGTGTTCAAACCCCTGCTTTCAAATGAGAAGAGATTACATTATTTAACACTGCATTTAATAGAAGTACTGTTAAAAACACTTTTGATATTTAGTATGAATTTACTGTTATTTTAAAAAATTATATCAAAATGACTAGTATTCTAATGTCCCACAATAAACGCAGCATTTTCTAGAAATGTTTGATTTTCAGAATGGAGTCAGCTGAATTCAGAATGAAGTTAGTTCACAAAATTTTCCAGAGGTTGTAGCTGCTTTGCTTTTCTCTGGGGCAGAGACTTGTCAGCAGCATCAAGGTGAAGAAACAGGCTTTCCACTTGATTAATTCTTAATTTTGTATAATAAAGGGTTTTAGGAAGCCTGAGTATGGTAGTGTGGTTCTTCTACTCTGTGGAAAGCACAGGGAGAAAAGCTGACCGAGAGGCATCTTCAACAGCTCCATGTGCCCAAATGACATCAACAGGAGTAGAAAAATAGGTATCCAGTCAGGGATTTTAGTAATCCGTTCCAAAGTCCTACTTATAATGGAACTGCTGAGTAATTGATCATCCTCTAGTTAGGATTGTTTCCTTCCCTGAGGCTGCAAGATAGCATGGAGAAGCTGCATAAGTATGATGGCATTGAAGTTTGCTGGGCTAGCTATTTCAAGTGAAAGTAAGTACAGACACTGGAAGAGAGAAGGATAATCAACTGAGAGGCAATTTCTTAACTTCCTGTAGGTATAAGTAGTGAGGCAAGGCAGATGGTGTTTAGAAAGGAATGACGAATACTGTGGCACACAAAGCATAGAAATTTCTCTTTCATTCTGAAGACAGAAATGAGCAAGGTTTGCATGGCCTAGATACTACCGAAGTATTTGTTGTCACTAGCAGTGTGTGGAGAATGTATGCAGCGAAAACAGTGTAGACTTACTGCAGTTAGTGTTGGTCATCTGGTTCTTATCACATGTCGTGTGCACTGGCGTTAGTGTCTATACTTAGGTGTACTTAGATTGCAAAGTCTGTGCTTGGAATATTTTATTACAGTTTGTGATTAACTGTAGAATAAAATAAATCCAGATTGTATAATATATGAAGTTATGTTTATAAATCAATGAAGGAAGGTATTTCAGCTTTTTTCTATAAAGATTACAAAATATCTTGTCACTGACTTTACTGCTTAAATTCTTCTAGTGTTTTACCCTTAGACTCTTCAGTGGTGTTCGTATACTAACTTACGACACTGTTCTGTGCTTTTCTTCCATTACCATTGTTTCAGGATCCTTCATCCCCAAGGGCGAGTCCTTCTCATTCACCACGTGAAAATGGTATAGATAAAACCCGCCTGCTGAAGAAAGATGCCTCTAGCAGTCCAGCATCTACAGCCTCTTCAGGAAGTTCAACTTCCCTTAAGTCCAAAGAAATGAGTCTGGTGGGTAGCAGTCTGTTGTTCATATAAGTGCAATTTTATTACAAAGTAGAAAAGTTGCTTAAGCATTGCTTACTTTTATTTCAGCAATAGTTTATGATTTAGCACAGTCTGTATGTAGTCACTAAGAAGTTCACTGAGCTTCTGTTAAACTCTTCTAAATACACTGTTACTCTTTGAAAGTGCTAATTGCAGTAGCATTAATAATTTGATCAAATTCTCTTTAGCTTTTGTGTCACGGTTTTTTGCTACTATCAACTGCAGTAGTATTTTGATTTTGTATTTAGATTTGCGCTAATAATAATAATTACGACATTAATGATTTCAAGCTGAAATATTTTGTTGATGCACACTGTATTGTCCTACAAAAAATTCACTCAGGCTTTATTTGTTTTCCATGCCAATGTCAGAAGCAAAAATTAACTTTCCACATTTCTTTTCTTACTTTAATTTTGTCAACAAGCAAAGGGTCAGCATTTCTGTCTCAGAAGTTAATTTTGTCAGCATTGCATGGATTTATGAAAATTGGCTGAAAGACTAAGTAGTAGATGTCCATCATCCCAGCTGCTGTTGTGATAAATCATATAATGTGGCCTGGATTAAAGTAATATGAATTTAATATGTTTCATCATACCAGCATGAAAAAGCTGGCACGCCTGTTATGAAATCCAGCACACCAACGCCTCGAAGTGATGTGCCAACCCCGGGCACTAGTACAACTCCAGGACTTCGTCCAGGCCTTGGCAAGCCTCCAACAATGGACCCTTTAGTTAACCAAGCTGGTAATGCATTAAGTCATGTGTTCATATGGTTCTAAAATGAATCTTTTCTTATGTATGTAATTCTGTGTGAATGTTAATTAAATGTATTAATTTGTTCTTGATATCAAGAGAGTGTTTGATGATAAGCAGATGTTTGGTTTAACAAGAGTTTGAATATCTTTTCTGTTTCTTATCCTTCTTTGTTTACTTTTGTCTTTATCTTTTTTTTTAAATAATGCAAAGACTGAACACAACATAAAAAGACTTCTCAGAAGTTTCTAGTACTTATCTGAATACAATCGCATGTTCAGCTGTTTGTCTGGATCTACCGATATTTGCTGCAGTGTAAATCTTGACAACTGCAGAAGGAAGTTTACTTTTTCTGTTAAAGCTCATATGGCACAGCTGCTTTAGACGTGAACTGTATAAAACATGCCTATCAGCTTCACTGCTTAATTTGGCAAAGGAGACATTAAGTGTAAACAGGGAAATATTACAGAAATGGAAATATGTAATGCTAGAAGAGATTGTTAGAAGTAATCAGCAAGTTCATACTTCAGTATCTGTTATTTATACTGAGCAAAAAGAGGTTATGATACAGACAAAGAGTGGCAATCTTTCTTGGCAGTGTGTGAGATGGGAAGGTTAGGTATTGCACAGGAAAAACAGGTGGGTTTTTTTTTTTTTTTTTTCCCTGTATGCAGGAGTGTATAAATAAAACTACTTCATTTCTTTATCTGTAGCTGCAGGTTTGCGAACACCATTGGCAGTACCAGGACCATACCCTGCTCCATTTGGAATGGTACCTCATGCTGGCATGAATGGGGAATTAACCAGTCCAGGTGCAGCATATGCCAGCCTGCACAATATGTCACCCCAGATGAGTGCTGCTGCTGCTGCAGCTGCTGTGGTTGCCTATGGAAGATCTCCTATGGTAGGCCATACATTGCATGCAATCTCAGTCCTGTGAGTTGTGGTTCAGTGAGAAGAGCAACATGCTTCATTTAGCACTGTGGAATTCCCAAGTTATAACGCACAGACTCTTGAGAGCTTCACTGTCTGTTTCACTTTGCTGCATGGCTGGAGAAACAAATTTGCACCTTGAAAACAAAGAATCTGTGTATTTTCTCCTTTTTTTCACCTTCATCGGTGCTTTGATTGATTAATAAATGCCAAAAAAAAATATTTAATGCTTTAAACAAAAAGGTAATTTTGGTAGCTGCATACTATTTCATTCGTGCTATGGACATCTGCTCTTTTGTTGAACCAGGTTTATGTTCCATGCAGACATACCAAATTAATCTCAAACCATGTAGAGATCTTTTTTATCTACATTTCTGTCCTTATGTTTTGTTTTGCTATTCAGATCAGTGTGAGTCGGTCCATACATACCTTGGAGCATTTTGATAAGATGTGTGAGGATAGTTGCTGTTGTGGGTGTACTAAGTAAATGGAGCATAGTAGTTACGACTGCTGTCAAGCAGAATAACCTAGGGGCCTGATTCTACAAACATGAGTTTGATGGCAGCATTGTGGATAAACAAAGTTACCTACTTGTAAATTTGCAAGCTTTAACAATTGTAATTCTCATTAATATAGATATGGCTACCTTTTCTGAAACTGTTAAATGTGGCTTTTTATATGAAAATTCTGAACAGCATAATGTGCTCCTTAAAGCAATAAGAAGGTGTAATGTGCAACAGAAAGTGTCTGTTTGGTCCAGAATTTTTGTTTGGATTATTTGATGTACATAAGAATATAAAAGTTTAGTGGAATTGCAGTATGTAAAGACAGCACAGTATATTCAAGTCATAGGCAAATTTGTCAGCACCATGCAGTGTAGCTTTGTGAGAGATCTCTGAGCTGATGTGCCCACACAGTGCTGAGTGAAGCCGTTCAGAGAGTCTGGCTTGGGCCTGGAGCTGTTTCCCAGAACTGCGCTATGCCTGCATGGGTACTCACTAGCTGTCACAGAGCTGAAGAGTGCTGCTGGCATGGCTACATGTCAACACATCTCAGACTGTAATTCCAGGGCTAGTTCTGCTGATGCAGGATTATTTGTGTTATGCTCAGTAGTGTGAATGCATGATGATACATGCATTATTTGATTTCTGTTCGCATATGAATACTTCCAGCAGACGCATGCCTGGGGAAAACATCTTGTTTTTCAACTCCTATGAAGGGGCATGAATTTACTTAGTAGTGTGGGTAAAAGGGACGTTTTGGTTAAATGCGTAATATCTTGGGGGTGAAAAATAAGGGCCATTCTAAATGAAAAATTGCAAGTATGAAATTAATTCATTTATCATTGTTAGGTTGGGTTTGATCCTTCTCCTCACATGAGAGTACCTGGAATCCCTCCAAATCTCACAGGAATTCCTGGGGGAAAACCGTAAGTAACTTCTAACATTTTGGCAACACCTGCAACATCTAGAGAGAATAAAGCTAACTTGTGTAAGTGAACAAGAATTCCAAACAGGGTAGTGTCTGGTTGTTTCCAAGAGATCAAGATATTGACTTAGGCTTTTAAAGGATAAGAGGTGCAGCATATAAATTCTAAGGTGAAGTTATGATGTTAGAAAACAGGTTTGCATATACCTACTTCCAAGGAAGAGTTTTTAAAGGTAAGCTTTAAGGTTTGTTATCCCCTCGTTTCTGAGAAAAGTTGAAGGGACTATATTGTGGTAGACCATGCTAAAATGTTTGAGATAAAGACATGCTGAAATGAAGCTTTATACTATACTGAACATAAATGAGTTGTCAGACATGAGTATCTTACTGATGTCATAATAAATTCACCAAAGCAGCACGTATCAAATGTTTTTGTAATTTGCTTTTGGTAAACTCTTGACACAGCTTATCGATGTGCAGTAGAGTCATAAGCACGTGTGACTGCCTAGAAAATGTAAAAGGTTTGTACATGTTTCTGGAAAACTTGTCTGTGCAGGTACAGATGAGCATAAACTACAAATATGATTGTTGTTTTTTTGGTGAGAGTGGGATAGAATCATAGAATCATTAGGGATTGGAAGGGACTGCAGAAGATCATCTAGTGCAATGCCCCTGACACAGCAGGATCACCTAGACCAAGTCATACAGTCAGTCTGGGTTAGAAGGGACCACAGGATCATCCAGTTCCAACTCCCCTACCATCGGCAGGGCCACCCCACCCTAGATAAGGCTGGCCAGAGCCTTATCCAGCTTGGCCTTAAACACCTCCAAGGATGGGGCCTCCACCACCATCCTGGGCAACCCATTCCAGGCTCTCACCACTCTCAAGGTGAAGAATTCACACTTTTTGGTTTATGTTCAGCATTCAGTCATTCCATGGGATATTACAGGTAAAGTAGTTTTATTCTGTCTAGGTAGTTACTCAATTTTAAAACTCACTTAACACTTGGCATTTCTTTTGCTGAGTTGTCGCTGTTAAGTTATAAGACATACTGTGGTGAGAATTATGTACATGCATATTTCTTTTTCACGCATTTTCATTCTGAGCTCCTGTTAATAGTTACTGTTACTGTGCCATGTCAGTCATGGAAGCGTCATTAAGAGTACACAGGCAAAAAGGTGTGCATTTTCTTCTGTGCTTTATCCATAACAGTAGGAAAGTAGATTACAAAAGCTGAACAGATTAGCTTTATTTTGGCAATATTAGAAACATGTTAAATTATGGATTTACTTAAAGAAAAGTTGGTGGTGCATTGACAAGTTTACTGAAATGAGGACTCTGCAAGTTGGTGTTTTGTATTAGGTGGTGATATGTTTAAACTTAACATAGTAAGAAACAGGCTTTGCTTTCAAAACATTTTTTAGTTAAGACTCAAACGCATTCTTGCTAAGTTTAATGGAGTTTGGCATAATTTTATTTTTGTGCAAATTCACTGAGTGTGAGTTTGTGCTTTTAAACATGTATATTCGTAAGCTTTTCAGTTACTTATTCCATTAGTATATCTGGCTATATTATTTGCTGTATACAAGCCTATTTTCACTCAGCAAATTTCTGTGGCTGAATTCTAGTTGTTGCACTATTCAAGACACAAAACCAACATGAGTATGCTTCTATACTTTGTATCCTTGTATTTAATAACTAGCCTTTGAATATCTTATTTTTTAATACATTTATTTTGTGTTTCCAGTGCTTTATTCATATTGCTTTGTACATCACCGATTTGAAGTACTCTTAATTCTCCACTTGATTTTATGTGTTTTGTAATTTTTCTTTTTAGTTGTGTCAAATGGACTGAGTCAGTAGTTTTCTCTAAAATGGCTTTTAAAATTAGCTTTGGACTTAAAATTCCAAAACAGATCTGTTATCTGTTCTACGACTGACAGTCGTAGAACAATCTCTTGTTTTAGTCTTGATTTGCTAAGGCTAGCTAGTAGATGCTGTCTGCTACTTCTAGCATCTTTGAGTATCCCCTAGCTACTGTTCTTAGGTGAGTCTGCTTCATTTTCTGCAGAAAGTGCATGGTATGAGCATGAAAACTAGCGGAATACTCCTGGTTTATTTTCAAAATCTGTCTTTTCCTACAGAGCATTTAAGGTACAACACTGAATTATTTTATGAGGTATGTGGTTTTCGTCTGTCTTTTTGCAAGTGTCACAGAGAATTTTCAAACTGAACAATTGAATCCACAGCCTTATGTATATGCTTACATCTGTACATCCTTATCAGTGGTTATGCCGAGACTGTTTTTTCACCTAGCTCTGCTTCTGGTAGAAAATTAAGTTCCTTCATTTTCAAAGGAATTACTTTTCTAATGGCACTCAGTTATCTTTAACTCCTATATTGTCTGAGACCTTTAAAAAAAAAAAAAAATAGAGCCTCATAAAGACATCTACTGAAAATTCCTGCTTATCTGTTGTTATCAAGGGTCTTGTCTGGAGAGACTGTTTTTTGCTTGCCTTATTTTGTAGTGTAGTTAAACATGTCTTTAGCTCATCTTTGTATGTTCCTGAATGTGAAACTTGCAGTGTTGCTCTTTGCAGAGTCTGACCTGATTAGAAGTGGTGCAGATTTACTTGTGAAACTGCTCATTGGTCTAGAAAGTCAGTGTCTTCATCAGTTCCCTTCTTATACAAATGAGCTAGTCTTTGCATGTGGTAGCAGATTGTGTTGTGTTTTCTTTTTTAAATTAAAATTATTTCCTATGAGGTTTCTCTGATTTCTTCATTATTTTGGTGTCAGATGGTCTCTTTATTTGTTTTCTCTCTTCAGCTATTTGTAGTTTACCAGTTGATTTTATGGACAAGGGCTTGATATGTAGGTATGATTGATAGGCATAAAAGAAATTTTCCTTTTGTTGGTTTCAGAGTTCTCATCAGTAGATCACTCTTTACTTAGCAGTATTTCTGGGTTTGATTTTGAGGTTTCTTGGGTGAGACAGTAATGTTTTTTTCCTTCCAGATAGCCTTGTATCATTGTCTAATCAGTAATTATCTTTGTCGTAGGTTGAAGGTGAAAAATCAGTACTAGGTACTGTCACAGACATGTGGTGTCTGTCTTGTACTCTTGTTTTGACTGTTTTAACTGTACTGTTAATACAGGTTCCTGGTGTGTTGCTGTAATCATGTTGCATTAGCCTTTCTAGCAAGTTACTTAGTTAGCTTTTAGTCTTCTATATCTGATAAATAAATGTTCTGTGGATTTTTCTGCTATGTGAACCACACCTTCTAGTAGTTGGCTTGTGCACTGAGCACAGAAATTCAAGCTTAGCGTTGAGATATGTATCTACTGTATTGTTCTACAATGTCTAAAACTGTGAATTAATAGTAGCACATGTGGTTTTAATTGAAGCAAAAGGTGTTTATGCAGATGCCAGAAAGAGATGAAAAGACATTTTTCTTATTTTAGCAGGAAAGGGAAATTTCATGTGGTAAACATTATCTCAACTTATAAGGGAATTGGCTTTGTGGTTTTGGAAATTAATAGTATACTGTTCTGGAATTGCCCAAGGCAAAATTACAAAATACTACACTTTCATTGATCTTCACACTTGTTCTGTGAATGTACACTGAGGAATATTTTAAAAGAAAGTTGATTATACTGTATTCTAGAATAGCAGATTGTTGTCTTCATTCCTTTTATCTCTAGGTAGACTTATTTGATGACACGTATAAAGTTAATGATTTTATTTTTTTAACAAATACTTTTATAGTTATTTCTTGTAATGAGTATCTTAGAATAGTCTTTCATTGTATGTTGTGATAACTTCAACTAAAAATAAGATTACAAAGAACAGTTGAAAGTAAAATACTCTCATCAGCAGAAGCAACTCTCTGCTTTTGTGTTTTGTAGTTGTGATATATTTGTGTTAGTTAAGGAATTCTGTTTGCATTGGAGCAATGAAGTGGCATCTTGGGGTTTTTTTAGGGCATGGTACTTCAAGTAGTCAGGAATTGCATGCATTGCTTCAATCTGAATGCTTAAGAGTACCTGTCAGGTAGTTTAGTTGTATTGCCATGTTTTTGAACAGTGAATTAATTGTTCCGAACTCTCAGCACATCAGATGACTGTATAAACTAAGCCTAGAGGCAATGTAGGCCCCCTGCTAAATGGGGTGGGTGCCCTGGAGACAGAGGATAGAGAAAAAGCAGAGATACTGAACAGCTTCTTTGCCTCTGTCTATACTTCTGGGACCTGTCGTGATATCAAACCCCAGACTTGCTGAGGCTCCAGAGGAAATTAAGACAAGAGAGGAGTTTCCCTTGGTTGGTGATGACTGGGTTAGGGATAAGTTGAGCAAACTGGTTGTACATAAATCCATGAGCCCTGATGCAATGTACATGCGCATGCTAAGGGAGATGGTGGAAGTCATTGCTAAACCACTCTTCATCATCTTTGCTAAGTCATGGGGATCAGGAGAGGTGCCTGGGGACTGGAGCATAGCAAATGTCACTCCAATCTTCAAAAAGGATAAAAAGGAGGACCCTTTTTTTGATGCTGTTTCTAGGCACATCAAGGACATGAGGATCATTAGGGATGTCAGTATGGCTTCAACAAAGAGTGCTTCACCAACTTGATAGCCTTCTATGAGGGCATGAGGAGGTGGATAGATGATGGCAGAGTGGTGGATGTGGTCTGTCTTGACTTCAGTAAGGCATTTAACAGAGTCTCCCATAGCATCCACGCAGCCAAATTGAGGCAGTGTGGTCTGGATGATTGGGTAGTGAGGTGAATCGTGAAGTGGCTGCAGGATAGAAGCCAGAGAGTAGTGGTCAATGGTACAGAATCTGGTTGGAGTGTCCCTGCCTGTGCTGGGGGAGGGTTGGAACTGGATGATGGTTACTTCCAAACCTGAGTGATTCTGATTCCATGGCTTGTCTAGTGAGGTGAGCCTGTTGAGGTAGGGGGATTGGACTAGATGATCTTTCGAGGTCCCTTCCAATCTTTGATGATTCTATGATTCTGTGAGTCCCCCAGGGGTCGGTGCTGGGACCAGTCCTATTCAGTGTCTTCATTAATGACTTGGGTGAGAGATTAGAGTGCACTGTCAGCAAGTTTGCTGGTAACGCAAAGCTGGGTGGTGTCGCCGACACCCCTGCAGACTGTTCTGCCATTCAGCGAGATCTGGACNATCAGGAAGATGGAGCCAGGCTCTTTTCATGTCATCTAGTGATAGGAAGAGGGGCAATGGTTATAAGCTGGAACATAGGAGGTTCCATATAAATATGAGAAGGAACTTCTTCACAGTGAGGGTGATGGAGCATTGGAATGGGGTGCCATGGGGAGTTGTGGAGTCTCCTTCACTCGAGACATTTGAAACCCGCCTGGATCTGTTCCTGTGCTGCTTGGTCTAGGTGATCCTGCTGTGTCAATGGGATTGGCCTAGATGTTCTTTCGAGGTCCTTTCCAATCCCTAATGATTCTGTGAATGGTTCTATGATTGTAATGTACAGGAATTCTTCAGGTCCTTAGTGGTGCTTTGACACAGATGAGAGAAGCCTTTGAAGGTAATAGTCCAGAAAAGTATTTCTCTCAGAAAGAATATGAGCAGTAGCAGTACTATTTCTCAGAATTCTATATTAAATAAAAGTCAGCAGTTGGGTATTTTTGTAATATAAAATTGATCATTCTGTAATAATGCATTGGGGAATAAGGGTAGACTGACTGATGTAATCCACCTGGACTTGTCCAAGGCACTTGACAATTCCAAATGACGTTCTTATCTCTAAAGTAGACAAGACTTTGACAGATGGACAAACACCCTGGATGAGGAGTTGGCTGGGTGTTCACACTCAGACTTTTTACTGATAGCTTCACGTTCAAGTGGAGATCACTTTTGAGTGGCATTCCTCAGGGTTATGTTTTGAGTCCGATACTGTTTAACGTCTGTTTTGGTTATGTGGATACTGGCACTGAGTGCACCCATAGCAAATTTTCCAACGACACCAAGGTGTGTGGTGTGTTCAGCACACTGGAGGAAGGTGGGGAGGCCATCCAGAGGGACCTGGACAGGCTTCAGAACTGGGCGTATGCAAACAATGTGAGATTCAGCAAGTCTACATGTAAGAGTCTATACCTGCTTTAGGATGATACAATGGGTGGTAAATGGATTGAGAGCAACCTTGAGGAGAAGGATTTGGAGGTGTTGGTAGACATGAACCAACAGTGTGTGAGTGCAGCTCAGAAAAGAATTTGAGACTTCAAGCCTGTTAATCATAATAATCATTATTTAACCATAATCATCATTATTTGAGTTCTTTCTTAGTTGCGAATAAGTACATCTATAGCTTTGTAGTTGTAGCACTGGAGGTCCATTACTCCCCAGAAGTAGCAGAGTAGGTCCTTTATCATGAGGTCTGATGGAGAGATAGCCAAGGACAACAGAGATTAACCTGCAAATAGCTCTTTACACTGCCATCTCCAGTACTGTGGCTTCTTATCTAGGGAGTGATGGTCTTGAATCTGATGCAAGATTTTTCAAAGTAAAAGGTATATGAAATGGAAAGTTATACCGTAACACCTAGCAGACACAAGTTATATGTAGATACACCTAAGTATGCTGTCAGTGATGATGACAGATTACATGCAACACATCTTAAAGAAACAGGAATGTTTACTTCTCTATTTTCATGTCTTGGCAGGGGCAGAGGGAATTGGCAATGTGTAGCCATTGCTTTACAGTGGGTTGCTGACAATGTGCACTGTGGAAAAAAAAAAGCTGCCTTGGCTTACAAGAAGTACAACAACACTGGCCTGTTTGTTAGGGCTTCCAGCTCAGCCATCCTGAGTTCTGATCAGCCAGTCTTGGAAACAAACGATAGAGAGAGGCTGTTTTGACTATGAATATAAACTTTATAATGTGTATGAACACTTTAAACATGTACATATTGGTAAAGTTCTACAGGATTAAAAGTACAGTGGGTAGGTCTCTTGATGTTTCAGAGCAGAAGAGTCATCATAATTCCACAGTACGCATGAAGCACTTGAAAAATGTTCCTATTGTCTTCCTCCTACACCATCTCAGCAAGATCTGAGAAGTTTTGTGTATGCACAGAAGCATTTCAAAACGCCAATTATTTAGGTTTTTTCAAATTGAACTGAACATTTGTGCTGTAACCTTATTTACAAGTGGATTATTCATCTTAAACATGGGGGGAAAATACTGTTTAATACTTCCTTAACTGTTTTAATTCTGTCCATAATGAAAGCAACAACAGGCTGAAACTTCTAAGTCGTGCAGTTCTATGTACTCTTAGTACTAACAAATACACTGCAACTGAATCTGATGTGGACCCCAGGGTGCACCCACCTTTTCAGCTTCTTAAGTGCTATGACTTTTTCGTTGGATTCACTACCTGGACTTGAGTAGTTGGTTAGCCTTGAACAGTCTTGTGACACTCCTGCTTCCTCTCCTGCCTTGTCTCTTCTCATTACTTTGGGACAGTCTTCTGAATGATATAGATATATATAGAAATGATAGAGATCTCAGACTTATAGTCAAACCTTTACCATTACTGTAACTCTTCATACATTAAAAAAAATCCCATTCCTTGATGAAAAGATATATCTCTCATGCTCCATTACTGTGTATCCTCTGAGCAGGCTTTAAAGTCTTGTCCAATTATGAAAGAGGATTGGGGTACAGAATTTACATGTTTATTATACTTGTTAATCTGTTTAATGTTTAACAGCAGTTACTGCTAACCAGTTTTTACGCTTTCCTTCTGGGAAAATACCATGTTGCATGGGGGTGATTGTTTTCCACTGTTATTTTAGGTATGAAAGAACTGTAGCGTTCTTGCACTTCTCCACTTTTTGCACTTTTATAAAGGAGCATCTTTTGGTCTGCCCAGGGGCACATCAGTTACTTTGTGATGTCTAATGTGGATCCAGGCATCTTGCTTGTTCTTTTCTTTCAAACTGTACAGTACTTGGAAACTTTGAAAATACTAGCTCAGAACAAAAAATTACCTAATGTTGAGCCCCTGGAAGAGGTACTAATAATTGAGGTACAATCACTGAAGAGTTCTTGAGAGAAAGGTACACTTGGAAAAGAGGGGCAGTTCTGAACACATGAGTATTAGAAAATAGTTGTCACTGGGGAGATGGAAGCCCATTATTTAAAGAAAAAGATAAAAGATCCTAATTTCACCATTTTTAATGCACTATGGCTTCTTAAAGAATGCTGTTAATGTCACAGCAGCATCGAAAATATCAGATGTATGCATGTGCCTAAAACAGAAGAGGCAAAAAGCTGCTCAGCAATGTAACAAAAACCAGCCTTTGCAGTAGTATTTTCATGTTATTTAAAATAAGGAAAGAAGACTTACTGCACCTGAAACTTTTATGAGCTGCTATCTGTGCCTTGCTCCTTGAGTAGAGCTGACTTTAGACATTACAGTGAACATGAAGCAATTTTTTGTGCTTTTATTCAGTGCTGGGATTCACATCCTCAACCCTCAGTTTCCATATTGAAATCATGCACTGAATACAAATAGAAGGTGTTATGGAAGTGCCAAAGCAATGTAAGAAACTCACCCTTTCATCTTTTCTGAAAGGCTTATTCAAGAAATTGTAATTATGACATTATTAGGAGATGGTTTGTCAGCTACTACCACTTCAGGATAACAGGCACAAGCGTCATGGAAGAAGCCTGAAAGAATTAGCACTACCTGATGCGGGGTTACTGCTGCAGGATTTGTGGTGCTGAGATTTGGAACTACTGGCTAGAAAGCAGGAGCTGAAAGATGTTTTAATTATCTAAGTATCTGGAGGATAGAAGCCATGACCTTGATCCTTAGAAGTGTATTTAATGTGCTTCTACAAGACACAAATAGTTTAGAAAATCAAGATGAAAACACATATTGCGAATCCTGATCTCCCTCTAAGATTTCACATGTCTGTATGATATGGCAATGTGGCTATGATTTTTCACAAGAAAAAAAAAATGGCAAAGAAAATTTAACAATGTAATGTTTGTTGCCTTGTGGTGCTTTAAATGGCTGATTATTATTTTTTTTTCTTCTGTTTTTTCCCTTCCCCGAAAGAGCCTACTCCTTTCATGTTACTGCAGATGGTCAGATGCAGCCAGTTCCTTTTCCTCCTGACGCCCTCATTGGTCCTGGAATCCCTCGCCATGCCCGTCAGATCAACACTCTGAACCACGGGGAAGTTGTGTGTGCAGTTACCATCAGCAACCCCACGAGACACGTGTACACAGGTGGGAAGGGGTGCGTCAAAGTCTGGGACATCAGCCACCCTGGTAACAAGAGCCCCGTCTCTCAGCTGGACTGCCTGGTAAGTGAACAGGAACTAGTGTGCAAGTTAACTCCTCCTTGGAGACTCAATAAAGTAATAGCTGGATTTTGTTCAGATTACAAGGAAACAGCAGGCAGTTGTTTCCTGCTTTCCATATTTAGCTGTCTTGTTTTTTAACACATAACAAGTAGAATCACAGAGTGTTGGATTCTTTCTGGATGAATGTAATCGCTAAGAGACAAATTACAGATTAGATGAGACTTCTATGTAGAGATGTACTTAAATTTTTTCTGGGTTTTTTTTTCCTTCTAGTCACAATGTTGATTGTTGCACATAAGTTTAAAAAGGAATACTGCTTGCCTTATGCAGGGCTGTGCAGAACCTTCCTAAGTGTTTCTCTCATATCAATAGAGATAACCTCTTTTTTTGTAAGAGGATAGCGTCTGCCTAAGGAAATAATATGACAAGGTGCTAAGGATACTTTAAGTATCAGTATGCTTTTGTTGATGATCTGCAAATTACACATTGGTTGGTTGTTTTCACATCTGCAGTCATATACAGGTAGGAGGAAAGCTTAAAAAAGTTAATGGCTCAATAAAAGATGCTTCTCGTATCAGAAGCAGGACAGATGTTTGTGAAATGTTACGTGAGAAGACTTAATCTTGTAAAGCACAGTAATATATAGTCTCGGTGAAAATAATTCTAGCTTTATCATTGATCCAGTGATGTGGGGGAGGGGGAAGATGTTGGATTGTTTTTTGTAGCTTTTGCTATTTACTGCTATCTTGATGTTAGTTGCCTAGTAGTAAAAATATGGTTGAATATGCATTCTGTTCTGTGGCAAGTGTCTGGTTGACAATCCGTTTTAGTTATCAAGCAGTAATAGCTGACTTGCTAACCTGTTGTTTCCACTGCACTACTTAATGCTCCTTTATTGTGAATAAGAAGCAGTAGTAGTATGAATGCTGTTAACTACTTGCAAGGTTTGCAGTTGGGGGGTGGTTGTGTTTTGAGTTGCAAATCTCGGTAATCCATTCTGTAAAGAACTGTTAACCATATTATTTTGCCAACTCTTAGAAAATAAATTTAAGGAGTCATACTTTTAGCAAGTGAAGGTCGAAGTAGATGTCTTACATCTCTAAATCCCCTGTAATATAGTCAGCAATAGTATCACAAATGTGGAACTAATAAGATAAGCCTGATAAGAATTGTGTTGAAAAACAAGGGACCAGCATAAATCTAGGATCAATATGGGAACAATAGTAAATGCAAAAACATATTTGAAAGAGAGCTTCCCAAAGCATGAGACTTGAACTGAATTTTGATATGGGCTTACCTGAATGCTAAATGAAATGTCATTTGCTTTAATATTTCTATTGTTGGTGACATTGACTGATGAAGTGCAAGCTTCGTCTGGCCCTGTTTCTGAGAAATGAGATAGAAGACTTACCATTTGTCTAGTTTAAAACAGAGTAGACTGTGGCAATTGGAATCTGCAGTTTGATTTCTGCAGCTGCAGCCTCCAGATATTGAGAAGTAAGTGTTTGAAACCTTTACGGATCTTCTGCTTCCTCTTCTGTACTTTGGCAGTGGAAAAAAAAAGCATGCTGTTTAAAACTTGAATGCAGTCACAATCATATTAGTAGACATTATTCGTAGGGATGTATTAACATAACGGAGATGATTTTTTCTTGTACAGAACAGAGATAACTACATCCGCTCTTGTAAATTGCTGCCTGATGGATGCACCCTAATAGTGGGTGGGGAAGCCAGCACATTGTCCATATGGGACTTGGCAGCACCAACTCCTCGTATAAAAGCAGAGCTGACATCCTCAGCCCCTGCCTGTTATGCTCTGGCTATCAGCCCTGATTCCAAGGTGTGCTTTTCCTGCTGCAGTGATGGGAATATTGCTGTTTGGGATCTGCACAATCAGACGTTGGTCAGGTGAGTTATTACCCCCTTACAGAAAACATTAATAAAAGTGACTCTGTAGTGGACAGCTACATATTTATCTCCCTGATCAGTGGTTCATGACACCTGAGTTGCGTAGAAACTAGTTTTGGTACCTTCAACCTAGTGTTAAAGGACTTCTCCATAACCTACTTTAATACTGGGTTGCAGCTGGGATTTGTCTGCAGATTTTTAGAAGCAGTATTTGTGCAGGCTTGTGATTGACTTAAGCTGAATATGCTTTTTTGGTAACTCTTTGAGGTTTGTTCTTTTGTGTTAAGCTTTGATAAGTAATGGAGACAATTTCCAGTTCTTGTGTAGTGACAATAAATATTAAAATTAATCATACAAAAGTAATTGAAAATGTGTATCTCCTCAAAACTTTAGGAAAGCATGAAGGACTGACATTTGGTTCTTCATGAGACAAAGGTATTTGAAGGGGTTTTTTGGTATTTTGTCTCTGAAACTTTTAGAACCAGTTGCAGAGACTGTAATAGGCTGTGAGATAATTTAATTCTGAAATCTTTTGTTACACTCTTGATTAACTAATATATTAGGAGAAGATTGTCTGACAGGTCAGTATCCAGCATTAGTGCTATGACAGAGAAGGAAAGATGTGGCCATGTGTGAAATGCCTCTTAAATTAGCTGTGTCATTTTACTAGAAAGTAAGTTTTATGTGTAACAAAGTAGTAGTGGATTGCATCATCATGAAAAAAGAGCCCAAACTGGGAAAAGCCATGATGTTTTAGAAGTTCTGAATACAAATGCAAAGAATCAGTTTAGTCTACTTTTGTAATTAAATTTTCTGTATTTTAATAATTAGCTGACAATTATGTGCATAAGTCATGTAAATATGCACACAGATT
Organism: Rhinopomastus cyanomelas; assembly: GCA_013400115.1. NCBI lineage: Eukaryota > Metazoa > Chordata > Aves > Bucerotiformes > Rhinopomastidae > Rhinopomastus > Rhinopomastus cyanomelas. Next base: position 130,212 of record VXBP01000541.1, read on the forward strand.
TTACTTACTGTTCTACTTTCAAGAAACAAGGTTCTAGTTATATAAAACCTTCAGTTTTCCCTGTGCATGCTTAGTGTCTGTAAAGGTACACTGTCTCGATCTACAGCTGCCATGCCTTTTGAATATTTGCTTTTCGTGTTCCTACCACTTGCTGTCTGATCTTGCTGATTGATAGAAATTTGAAATTTTGAGACCAGGAATATGGAACAAAATGTGTTGCCTGACCTTTCTGTGGCAGACCTTACTAATCCGTATTTGTCATTCCCAAGATAGTTGCCTTTTTCCTCCACACCCTCCACCTTTCTCATCAAAGCACAGGACTTTCCTAAAGCTAATTGCTGATGAAAAATACAGGAGCCACAGAAGGCTTTTGTTCCAAAGGATTAAAGAAAACTTGTATGACCTTCTAGTTGCTGAAAACTGAGAATTACTAACAAAGAGATTTTAAGACAAAACACACTGCATATATTTTTCTGATCTGGTGCCTCAGAAAATGCAAGCTTGCTGACAAGCAACGCTTGTGTTTAAATATCTGAATCCCTTCCTATTAATATATCTGCTTATTATTTATTGACTTGACCTGCATCCAAAGGGAAAAAAAAACAAAACACAGCAGCTGTTTTCTGAAACTAATTTTGTTTCGTCAGCTCTTGTTTTAATCTGAGATGTCAGTGCTGTTAACCATAGCTACTGTTCTTTAATGGTCTCACAAGCTTTTGTTTTGATTTTCTAAATGCATTAGGAAATATTTGACTTTGTTTAACTAGTCATGATGCAGTTAATTTCTCTAGGACCTGGAATATGTTTTTGAAATACTGTTGTATTTCATGCTCAGTAAGAGGGTAGGGACTGATTTTGCCCATCAGCAGCAAGCACAGAGGAGATGACACACACATACAGAGTCCAAAACTAACACCACAACAGTGTTTACCTTGAGCTGTGGCAGGAAATCATTATTCAATCTGGTTTGTTTTATCAGGCAATTCCAGGGCCACACAGATGGAGCCAGCTGTATTGACATTTCTAATGATGGTACCAAGCTCTGGACAGGAGGTTTGGATAACACTGTCAGATCCTGGGACTTAAGAGAGGGGAGACAGCTACAACAGCATGACTTCACATCACAGGTAACTGGATTTTCTTACAGTTTGGGGAGGGTAAGTGTGCAGCGGAGGGAATAATTTAGGATGAAAGCTGAGACTGAGTCTAGTGCAATTGGCAGATTGTTTCCTCTCTTCACTTTAGCCACTAGCAACACAGTATTACGGAGCTTTCGTATGTTTAGCTTCCAGAACAAAATGATAGCCTGACAGCACTCTTTTCCTATTTTTGTAACTTGATAGGTAAGAACTGCAGTTATGTAGTCACTTGCATTTTGAACAGCAGTTTTGCTACTGAACTGTGTAAACTGTACTTAGTTCTTTTTTATCACTCTCAATTATCTTGGCCGTTGTAGAAAGAAATGAAAATGTAAATGTGGTTTAATTTTCAGATATTCTCCCTTGGTTATTGTCCTACCGGTGAATGGCTAGCTGTGGGAATGGAAAGCAGCAACGTAGAAGTGCTACATGTAAATAAACCAGACAAATACCAACTTCACCTTCATGAGAGTTGTGTATTGTCACTCAAGTTTGCTTACTGTGGTAAGTTTCCCTGAATACAGAGCTGAAGGTCAGGGATTGAAGTCATGTTTTGCCGCTAAGTTATTAGATACTCATAGCTTATTTGATAATCAAAACTTATTTAGTATCTTACTTCCTTAAGTTATGAATAAATATCTGTATTCTGTGCAAACAGATGTGTAAAGGCTGCTGTGCAGGTTGATTTGTGTGTAAAAGTATTTCCTCTTCCAGAGTAGTAAGTAATACAGAGTCTAGGGATTTGCTATATGTAACACATAGCAAAAGTATGAATGCTCACACTGTAAGTAGTAGTATGTTGGTTAGTGGTGAGAGCTTTTTAAAATGGTAATTATTTAACAGATTTCATAGGTGTCTTGAAAACCCCAAATCTGTCAGTTGTCTGTTTCATATGCTTTCACAATCGTTTCGTTTCATATTCCAGGTAAATGGTTTGTGAGTACTGGGAAAGATAACCTTCTTAATGCATGGAGAACTCCTTATGGAGCCAGTATCTTCCAGGTGAGGATGATGATACTTTTAAAGAAAAAACTAGAACACCCAGACACCAGGAGTGGGCTTAGATATCTTCACATGGGGAATCCAAAATGAGATGCTGAGATCAGGGTAAGAGACTCTTTAAATAATGTCAAATATTTCTATTTTTCTTCTAGTCCAAAGAATCTTCATCGGTGCTTAGCTGCGACATCTCTGTGGATGATAAATACATAGTCACTGGTTCTGGAGACAAAAAGGCTACAGTCTATGAAGTTATCTACTGAAAAATGTGATGGGGATAAAACTTTCAGAAGTTGAACTGGCCCAAAATTGTTCTTAATTGTAGAAGTAGAAAGGCTTTGCTTTTTGAAAGGAACAAAAGTATTGAGTTTCCAGACCTTGCCATGAAACTACTCCGATTTTCCAAAGTAGAAGGCAACATCCAGGAGCTAAATATTGGCTACGTGGACAAAATGGAATATAGAGCAAGATGGACACATGTAGCCTGGATTTTTAACATATTTTTGTAAAAAGCAGAGTCTACTGAAGAATGTTGGAGTCTTTTTTTCTTTGTGATCTCATGCAGATTGTTCTCATTGCCTGAGTATGGGGGATAAATACCTTTCTGTTCCTTGGAGATCAAGTTGCATTCTGTCCTGTGTAGAGCAGTGGTGTCTCAGATGAACTTGTTTCCTGATTTGCATCTTGTGATATGTTTTTGTATTTTCATTAGAGGTCAAATATTTGTATAAATTGTAAATATAGTTTATTACAGTAAAGGCTTTAGTATCAACAACTGATCTTTCCACCTGCACCCCAACCCCCCTGCCCCCTCCCTGTCTGCCCTGCTTATTTAAAATCAAACTTTTGGGGATATAAGTACCTTTTTAGAAGCAAAAGCGAACACTATGTATAGTTTGAAAATGGTGTCTTATTCTTTATAACTTTTCCTAGTTTCCTTTATCATACTTCAGAATAGTTGTTTTGACATATTAGGGTATCAAGTCCAGCAGTTACTGTCTTGTGCTACAGAAAACTTAAAACGCAATTTTGTACTAATTATAGTGTAAATATAAAATTGGAACATTTCATAAAGTTGTGCAGTTTAAGTTTATTCTGATGTCCCATGTATATGTTCTTTGGCAGATACACTAATATTTGCCTGATCATAAGTTGTTTGGTCATTTTTCCAGAAGATGTGACTTCCTCTCCTTTCTCTGCAGGAATTCATGTGAGACTACATTTCAACTAAGTATATCAGAACCTTTATTCATTAACTGATGATATCTGTGATTAAACAAAGCTAGATAAGTTACATCCTTCATATTTTATGAAGAAGTGGTAGTTAATAGCCATTTCATTTTTAAATGTCTTTTCCATACTTAGATACTCAGGTAAACGTAATTAAATTACCTAAGTGTGAGTTTTACGGGGGATCACCTTAATATTAAATACTTGCAGGGCTGCGAGTGAAGTCAACCTAAACTAAGTTAAACTCGCTTCTTAATTTCATGTGAGAATATTGACAGAGAAATATTTTTGATTTTTAATTAATCCACTGTACAAATAGAGTTAGTTTTCCTGAGTGTCTCATGTTACAGAGTCTCTCTGTGTATTAGTACACAGCAATCTTTGAGTCCTTTGTGCTGTCACATCAGCGTGTGTCATCTGTGAAGAGCTATGCTAAGCAACCAGTTACTGAAGCTGTGCCTCTTCAGATTGTTTTGCTGTACTCAAAGAAATGGATGAGAAAAGAATATGTATGTTTTATGCTACCTATGATTTTTTCAGGCTAACAGGTTATACCACTGTGTGCCAGACAAACCTAACTATTGCACCGTGAGGGCCATACATTTTCTACATTCTGTTCCTAATGGAAAAAGATACCTTTGAATAAATAATTCAGATTACATAAACTAGCAGACAGGTTAAGATTCATTGGTGAAGAGCTACTTTCTTGCTTTGTTGGCACTTGACAATGACCTATATCCCTGCTCTTTCAAAGACACATGACTAGGAAGAAACAATTTTGACTGACAGAAATATTGATTGGGGATTTCTCACCTGGTGGCAGATTTTATCTAAATTTCCCATCTGAAGGAACAGCGGTTTTCTCCTCAATTTACATGACCATTCTTTGGAAACCATTTTATAGCATCTGGCAACTGTAATAGCCTTAATACATAAATTTTGCATTTGGAATATAAAATGTTAACTTTTCAGGATAATCAGGTCTCCTAGACGTTTAAAATTAAATTAAAATTAAAATTTAAAATTGATGTTCTATCCATATGGATCTGTATCTTTGTCTATTGTGTTGTGTATATCTGTCAGCGTGAAAATGACAGACCAGCTTACATGGCAGCCATCTTCTTTTCACACAGAGTGAGGCAAAAAGCAGAATCACCAGGCTTTTCAAATATTTTTGCTATATTGAAATATTATGAAACGCTATGACACTTTTAGAAAGAGGAATTTTTTAAAAAAAAAAATACTTATGTACTAAATGACTTGATTTTTACACTGTTTTCATACCAAAGTTTTTCCAAACCTCTGACTCTGCTAATAATCATTGACTTTGTACTGGCAAATTTGCTGTAGTTAGAAATATTTGGATTCCATCCTTGCCCTTTACTTTATAAGCATTCTATCTTAAAAGCTTTTATCAGGAACAAAGAATTCAAGTATTCTAACACATTCATATAGCCTTTGAAAAAATATACAGTTGGATATTAGTAATGAATCTGCTACAATTTGTGACACGGTGGTTGTTACTAAAACCTCATTCTTGGCAATCCAGAGATTCAAAATCATAGTGTCAGGAAAAATCATTAAATACCTTGTCTTTTCTGGCTAGCTTCTAGAATGCAGTGAGTCAGTGCAGTTACAGAATTCATTCATTTATTCGTGTGAATGAATTTAATCATATTCCTACCATATTTTTCCTGGTGTTAAGAAATTGCTGCTTTTTTGCACTAATCACATTTGCTTTAAGAGCCTTGGGTCAGAAAACTAGGGAATGCATCATACAATAGTCATCTCAATGGTTTGTTTCAGGTTTCGCTTACAGTTTATGAATTTTCTTTTTTTCATTTGTCAAGCAGGAAAGCCTGTTTCACCAGCACATGTATTTTTTAATGAAAATATATCTTTGGTGAAATTCTGGTGTGTATATCTGCGCTATCATCTACAAGTTTTAAACCTTACAGAGCTTAAAAGATACATAAGTTCTTACATCCCTGTGTGAAGTAAAGGGTAGAAATAACTGCATATTCAGTAAAACAGCAAGCCAACCCAGATGAGCAATAAGCCAAAACAGGCACTGGGAAAAACACATGGGAAAAAGAGGTGAAGCAATAAATGGTGTAGGTAATGAATAATTTTTTTGTCAGTTTACTGACAATCTTAAAAGGTTCTTTTCATTAGCCCCATTCTGGGACAATCTTTGTGTTCTGGGTGGCCCTCAGTGTTCAGAGAGGTCTGAATGCCACTCTGGCAAACACTAGTGCCAGACTGAAGCATGGATTGCTCACAAGTGACATATGAGATGTCAGTGTAAACAATTACTGATGAAGATGAAATTTATGGTACTATCAGTTCAGACCTTTGCCAGCTCTAATACATATGTGTGTATGCACAAGTCATAAGCTTTTATAAAACAACTATGCAGAAAATCACAATATTCTTCCACACAGTGCTTTTGTCAGTGTGTCACAGTATCTTTTTTTTGTTACAGTTCCAAGCAAAGATTATTTACCACATCAACATACCAGTTACTGCTGCTTTTTCATTAGCATTAACTCTTCTAAACTCTTTTGCCATTTCAAAAGTTTTTCTTCTTTTAAAGGGAAGAGGGAGCACTAAATGAATGTGAAATTCATAAATAGTTGAAATTGCAGTTGAAATATTTTTAAGATATGAAAATCAAAGGAGAGAGTGTCTGGCATGTAGTCTCACAAATGTGCTTTTGTGTATAAACACTTTTTTCTGTTGCACATTTGTGTTTGTGATGCAGGTGGAATTTTCAGAATAATCTTAAATTATTTAAGAGGCTCAAACCCAGATTGACAAATTAATTTTTGGGGGAATTCTTTGTGGGAAGGCTGGCCCACTGTGAACCTGCAGGATCATGTAATCTAGTTGTTGCATCCTTCATCTTTTGTATTGATGTGGTTTTGAGCTGATGGGGAAGTTCTACCATTCCAGTGGTTAAGAAGGGTACTGATAAAGCATCCACCCCTTAAACCACTTATCTGGAAAAGCTGGAGACTGGCTCCAACTGTTCTGCCTCTCTAAGGGATTTAAAAATTTTTATCCCACTCACAAGTGCATAGGAAGAATGTGGAAAAGTCAAATCCACTCTAGAGTTGAATCATGTCCTTCCAGAAAGGGGTCTTTTGTTATGGAATGGGAAATATGTAGCAGCTTGGGAGTAAGATTTGCTGTGCACTAGAATGAAAAAAAGAGTTCATTGTAGGGAGTACACAGAAAGGCAAGGGAGAGTAGGAACATGCAGACACATTTTACTGGTAGCCTAACACATAATTACAAAACTCACCTAGAATGAGACTCCAGTATGCAAATTCACTGATTTCCATTATGCCATAAAATTGTTCAGATGTTTCTGCATAGTAGTTCAAAGACACCTGAGCTGGGTTTTGGAGCTGGAAGTGGGCATTTCTTCGACATCCATAAGCAGCCCTCTAATCCTAAGAGGAGTTAAACCACAGCCAATTCTCAACATTTCCCATTACTTAATATTTTTGCAGCTCAAGCTTTCCAGCAATAGATAATCCCATTTTCAGCAACATGCTCCCAGATGTCCCATTGCAGCTTAAGTGCTTAGTGCAGTGTGGTAGATTTTGCTGGAGAAACCAGACATGTAGGAACAGGGTACTTCAGAAATCTGCCCTGTGGGGTCTGGCTTACTGACATTTCTCAGAAGTTTACTCAGAATTTCTCTTAAACTAAATGTGCTTTGAACACTAAGCCTGTGGGTGTGGGGGTATGGGGTTTTTTGGCGCTCTTGTATTGATTTATTCCTTTTTTTATAACTTTTCTATATTTAAAGTTCTATAACTTAAAAAAAAACCATACAAATTGAGTGCAACGAGTGAACGATAAGAATTAATAATTGCTTTCAAGGGACAGAATGGTCCTAAAGATGCTGTATCTCAAAACGAAGAAAACTATTGCTTCTACCATGTATTAAAGCTTGAGAGAGTTGCATTTCTGTTTCCTTGGAGCTAAAGTGCTATTCTCAGGAAACTGGACACCAAACGTTGGTGATGTGAGACTAGTGCTAGTTACCATTTCTAAATCTGAGCAGAGTTTTAGTTTTGTTGCCCATACATTACTTATTTCCAGGTCCCACAGTGTGATCCTAGAAGCTGAAATGTGGGCTGTGCTTTTTATGGCTCGAGCATTGGTAAGACTCCTGTTGCTAGCAAATCTGCTGGTGATATGCAGACTACAGGAAAATCTGACTGGATCTCTCAGTGGATAGCTGTGTAGGTAATATCAACCACTGTGTGTTGTAATCATATTCTTTACTAAAGCAATTGCCGTAGAAGAGTTCTGTGTGGGTTCTGAGGTAAAACTTAAATTTTGAGATCTTTCCTCTCCTACAGTTTCACATGTGATACATGTGAATCCACAATGAAGATTTTGTTGGTTGATGGTAGAGATGCTGCATACTTGCAGCGCTGGACAGTTGCTGTTGCATAGAGCCTGACAAAGATTGCCTTTGCTACCTTAACGATACAAAAGTAGTAAATCTTTTGAGCCATGTTTCTGTTTTCTGACAAGAATGAGTTAGAGGTGAAGGTAAGACACAATTTAAAGATTAAGTAATCGGATGTACTCTTATGTCTTTTGTATACTTTGTCATCAGTATAAGAAAAGAAGATAATGGCTTGTAATGGCAAATTAACACTGGTTTTCCTTCAAGGATTGGTTTTAATGGCAGCTTAAAAAAGTTAAGCAGAGTTAAGGTGTCATAAATGGAAGTTAATCTATAGCACTGGGAAACTTACACTTGTTACTTTTCCTGGTGGTGAGCCTAATTTGTTTAAAATAAAATCCATCTCTTTGTTTCACGGTCTTTGTCCCACTTCCTTACAGCAATTCCCAGTAGGTTACACCATTACGTTAAAAATTGGATTCAGTTATAATAAGCTGACTCTTTGTGGCTTGCTGTAGCAGGATATTTTGGAGAGCAATGAAGCTTCTTTTGATACCTAAAACAAAAGGGTTTTTTGCCGTTGGACTTGAGTATTTTCTTAATTAGGTTTAAAGTAAACATACGATCTGAAGACTTTGCAAATTCAAAATATTTTGATTGTTAATGAATCAGCCAAGCACATGCATGTCAATGACATGAAGGTTTGTTATTTGCTTACCATGCCATGCACACAGCAAAACTTTGGAGTGATTCAACTTCAGTGGGCACATTGAATTTACTTCCTGGAATAATTTTCCTTTTCATACAGGGACCAGTTTGCTGCAGTTCACCCCTGCATCTCCTCCTGAACATGTGTTAGTCTTCTAGAGATGTTTTAATGTGTTACACATTCATAATGCTTCTACCTTTCTCATTTCTCTGTATTTCATTATGTGAGATGTGTATTTTAACAGCGCTTGAGTGAATATTCACTGATCTATGATACAACTAAGGTTTTCTATATGTACTTTAAGAAGTTTATAGACTTGTAGAGATAAATTATTATTTCTCATTTGCTGAATTCAAGATAAGATCTTAAGTCCTGATACTATTTTGTGTTTTTATCAGTGAACCTGTTTAAAGAAGTATTTACAGTTTTTGAGTGGTTTTTGTAACTTTGTTTTTGTGGACACTCCGTTTAGTGCAAGTTAATGACCTGCTTCCCTATTTATAATTCTGCCTGGTTCTTCAGTATTTTATGTAGCTGTAACTTATTCAAAAAAAACACTGAAATGAAATGGGGATATTAATGACAGTGGTTTAGATGTGAGTTTCAAAATGCATATTAGAATATCTCAAAACTGTTCACTGTAATTTTACCTTTTTAAAATTTCTTAAAGTAATTAAACAAATCCTTAGGGTTGAATTGTAGTGAAATTTTATACATCTCAGTACTACTTGTATCTTTCAGTGGGCAGCAGTAATTTAGATGTGATTGCTTTTTACCTAATTTATTTTTTTGGGAGGGGAGGAAGTGGAAAATACTAACATTGAAAATTTTACTAATTATAATAATTTCATTAATATTGTTGGTTGTTTTTGATGATCTTCACTTCTTCAGAAACTTGTTATTCTGTATTTTGAAAAAAATATACAGATACACAGGGTTCTGTATTAGAATGTATTTACAGTATTGATCTGTGTTTGCTCTCAATGGTAATAGGAAGTACAGTGACAGGTATACCTTGCAATAGTTGCTAGTATGTGCCTTTGAATAATTTTGTTTTTTAATATCTTAGGTGAGGGTTAGGCTCTTTAAATTACTTTCATTTCTATTAAAGTGGACACAGTGAAACATTCTTAGAGCTTTAGTAGTTGTTTTACTAACTTAAATAATTTTAAATCCTTAAGGTAAATGGTTGTATGGATGGTGTTGAACTGGTCAGTTTAACTTTTTCAGTTTAACTGCTTCAGTTTAACTTTTAGGTTTCAAGCACTGCTAAAGTAGAGGGAGAACTTGCCAGTCCTCTCTATCTTTTTCTATTATTTAATTTTGTAGTATATGTGGTCAAAAATACCGTTGTGTTTGACAATGAGACTGTATATTAATCAGAGTGTGAATAGCATTTAGCAGGGCTTGTCTAGTTAAGAGACAGTTAAACTAGTAATCATACATGATCTGTGTTTAACTGTCTTTGCAGAAAAAGTGCTGTGAAGTGATAATATGATTAAAAAAATTCAGAAGGAAAAGAATATGAAATTCAGATAGCAGCTTGAGTGATTTGCTTTTAGCATGGGGTGAAATAACACTACAAAAGCTATAAACTCTGTCTTTCTAGATTGCCCAGTTAGGTGGCAGAGATGCAATTTGTCTTTTCTGAGGCCGCCTGCTGCTTTCTAGCTCCATCTCCTGTCACAGCCTATTAGCTCCCGAAGAAAATTGGTGGGAAATTGCCTACAGATTGTAGGAAATTGCATCTCCAGGCCCTGGAAAAAATGTAGGATAGCACAACAATGATCCTCCTAGAACAGCTATTAATACAGGAAAAGCTGACCTTTGGCATGGTGTGAAACGACTTTGCTATTTGCTGAATAAAGGCTGTATTATGTGTGGTTGAAGGAGAGTACAAATTGCTATCCTAGCTATGTTTGTAGCTAGCCTGCTCAGGAAGTTTAAGCATTAGTGATTTTGTTGTCTCCCACTCCTTTCTGTTGGAAGATAGGGGATGAGATGATAGAGCTTTATCCAGAAATTTCATTGTACAGGTGGGCAAAAGTACTATGTGTTTATATTACAATAGTACATATAAAATTCAAAGTGACAAAACTGAAAGATAATTTATGAATCTGATCTCAAAAAGAAGTAATTTCCTCTGTTCAGTCTAGCCTTGGTCAGAGTAGGAACAACTTTTTGTCTCTTTCATTCTGTGTCCATAATAGAGATCTGATTTTGAAGCAGTTACAGTGATTTGAGCTGATTTATACTGTAACAGCCGAATATAAAAGTCATGGGACACATGGTAGTTCAGATAGATTTTAACACTGAATTTCTTGCTGCTAGGCAACTTGCCTCTGTTTTGTTGAAACAAATTCCCATGTGTTCTTTATAGTTTCATATGCAATCAGTTTAATCCTTTGTCATTTCTATTAGATCTACGTTTCTAATCTTGTACTTTAGCTTAGTTTTGTAGGGCCTTTCAATAAACGTCAACTTTTCCATGAATCCTTAGGAAGCAGATACCTACAATTAGTTTGCAACATAAAAAAAAAAAAAAAAAAAGCCAGCATTTTCTTTGAGTTTGCAATAGTGCTTAGTTGGTACCAAGCCTCCTGATGAAGATATATGTGTGAATCAGAATGGTGTATTGATCAAAAGTGAGTTTGGGGAGGGCAGCAGCAGGGAAAAGGTAATTTTGCAATCAAGAGCACTGCTGTTTTCAAACTTAGCTGAGATCTTTTGGTAATTGACAGTTGCCCAGAGATCTGATGAAATCAATATGTTCATTTCCTGTTATATTAGTGTCCACTGATGTAAATGAGCTGACAAGGGTTACTAGCATTCAAACAACTAATTAAAGAAAATTAGTGGCCTGCCTTACAGACCTGAGGCAGAGAAGCTAGGCATCGGGCAGCATGACAAAGTATGTACTCCTTGACATTGAAAACACAGCTGAAGGGGGGACCAAGGGCTCTCTGAACCCCTGTTTTGAAATCTTACGATCTTGCATGCCACACATATAACAATCTGAAATGCCAATTTGTTGAGACATTGTCTTTCTAAATTATTCAGTTATAGCACCTCTTACGGAAGTGATTCAGCTTAGTGCTGTTTGTCTTTTCTTGTAAAACACAAGTATAGGAACAGAAAAGCCGTAGTGTTTGAGCCTTTATTCTGTATTTACAATAGCTGTTCATTTGCCAAGGTATTACAAACTAATTGCATACTTAAAATAAAACTTGCCATTTAGTAATGAATGTGGGGTTTTTGTATTCCAGTACCTGTATTGGAATGAGCAAACTACATTTAGAGGACACAGAATGTGCCTTGGCTAATCACTGAATTTGCCTTCTGTTGTAACAAACTGAGTTGAGTGACACACTATGCAGAAAACTAATGCTGCACTGGTGAGTTGGATGGCTTGAGAGAAGTGAGAAGGGTGGTGAATTAAAACCAGTTTAGACAAAGCTGTTATCAGATAACAATCACCACCTGGAAAAACCTGTGCAAGCCCTAAGTAGCACCCTTCATACTGTAACAGCTTATGAGCTTCATCAAAAGATGGAATACTGAACTGTGCTTGTTTTCCTTTTGTGTAATTAATTCAGATAGTTTGTTTTCAGTCTTAAGCTCTAGTCAGTCTGAGGTCACGTCCTGTTTATATATTGCATAAATACAGCCAAAAATACTTCTGAGAAACAACATCTGAGTTCTTTAATCAGAACTACTTGATTTTTTCCCTCAATGATATGTTCCTACGTAACACTTCTCGCTACAATAAGAAAATGCTGATTTTTTTCCTCCTGTCTTTGTAAAGCTTCCAATACTCTAAATGCCACAAACTGATTCTAATTTACTAAATATTTGGTGTTCTGCTGCTGTCACTTTTGTACCTCCAGAAAGAAAACAACAAAAAGCCCAGAATCATAATCATGATAATTCATTGAAACAGCTTACACTTGTTTTTCGAGCTTTCCATTAGTAGCTTACACTGACTGTTGCATTCTTATGAAATAGTCTGTCTGAGCATTTCTGAGCCCTACCACATCTCCTTTCTCATGCAACATATATTTCTGATGCTCCTGCTGAGACTAAACCAACCTAGTCCCAACTTTTCGCTCTTTTTGAACTGTGAGACAAAACTGAGGAGCGCTTGGTCTAGCCAGCTAAGAGCTTATTTTCTATGAAATACCACAAAACTTTTTTTTAATGAAGATTCACTTTTCAAAGCCACTAAGCAGGCATTTAGTGTGACCACGGACTTTTTTAAGGCTTCTGGTGGTAGTCAGGGCAGTAGCCACATTGAAATAAGAAGAGGGTAGAAGATGAAGGGCAAACCTCCCTTTTAACCTGTTTTTTTTTAATTCAGTTAGTGCTTGGCTTTGAGGTGGGGATAGGCTCAAGGACACATTCAACAAGTGTTTGGACCCCTACTACTGTTGGGGTGGTGATGTTGGGGCAATGAGCAGCAATGGAAACAAGGTAGTGGAGTATAATCTAACCTCCAGCTTGTCCAACCCTAGTGCTGCCGGGGAAGAGGTTGTGGCTAGGATACTTGGCAAGGAGCTGAGGGATGGGAAACTGAAGAAGGTGGACTGGAATTTGGGACACCTGGGAGAAAGGAATACCAGCAGAAACTTAATGAACAATATGCCAAAAAATAGTATAAATAAGTGTATTGTGGATGAATATGAGCTAAAGACTTTCATAGAATGGTTTCAGTTGGAAGGGACCTTGCAAATCATCTAGTTCTATGATTAAGGACACTTCACCAGACTGGGTTGCCCAGAGCCCCATCCAACCTGGTTTGGAACACTTCTAGGGAGATGGAAGCCACAGCTTTTCTGAACAACCTATTGCAGTTTCTCGCCACCCCCATAGTGAGGAATTTATTTAGATCTAATCTAAGTCTGCCATCTTTCATTTTGAAACTATTCCCCCGTGTCCTATCACTAGAGGCCCTTGTAGAAAGTCTGTCTCCAGCCTTCCTGTAGGCCCCCTTCAAGAACTGATTTTGAATTAATTTATGAATTAATAATTTGCAGTGTCATCACCGAGCGTTGTTCAAGGTCCAGGCTTGTCCAGAATTGTTTAGGGGCAAGTGAAGAAAAAGATGCAGAAGAAAGCAATTTGTGGGATGGCATCAAGTGTTTACCTTTTTGTGGCTGTTTCTACATGTAGCATGTCTGCTAAATTTGTGAAGAATTTGTCATCTTCCTCACATTCCTGCAACAAGCTGATCTGCAGTGGGTTTGAATCACCTGAGGAGAAGGAATTGCATGTCCTGGGTCTGCTACCTCTCTCCAGACAGGGCAAAAAACTTCTTATCTGGGGTTTGTTTACTGGAAAGGAAGGAGACTGTAGATTGAATTGAAAAATAACATTATTTTTCTGCCAGCAGGGAAGACTTTTCCATTTACAGAGGAAATTGAGATACATTAGAAATAGCACACTCGAGCAGCAATGAAGGCGTAACGGCAGAAAGGTAAGACAAGATTTCATATTCAGTTGAAGAGATCTGGGTGGAATATTACACTTGTGTTACCGAACAAAACACAGTGAAGCCGGAGTACACTATTGGTTGTTCTGGTTTTTTTCTTAGTGTCCTCAGGAAACAAGGCAATCAAAGAGCAAATACCCCAGCAAATTTTTATCTGCATGTTTGATAAGATACTCAGAAATGGTCTTATTCAACAAGGTGATGGCTAACCACTGTGGTTTAAGTGTAATGTGCTTTTGCCAGTCTTCAGCATTTTGGTTTGGGACAGCTTGCTTGAAATTGTTCTAGTGAAAATTTGCTGCACATAGATACCATCAGAGGTCCTCTTCTTTGTTCTTAGGAAAGCATCTTTCCCTTCAGGAGCACAGTATCTAGAAAAGACTGAAAATTCACAGTGCAAATGTGTTGATGATTAACTCTTGGTCAGGCTTGTTGGAGACTTTTGAACCCAAATCTAAGGCAGGAAATTGATGAGGTGTTTGCCCAGGTGAAGCCTCTGCCTTTTGCAGCGTGAGCAGCTATAATGTGACACTAATAGCTCCTGTTATGGAATTGGTACAGGCCATTGTCATAGAGTGCTGAACACTGTATGGCACTTCGCTCAAAAAATATAATAATTTAAGAAAACTTTGGCAGTCTTCCTGAAAATTCTTTGTTCTGTAATCCTTGCACACTGGCAAATAATACAGAAAATTGCAGGTATCATTCAAAATGACAGTTGCTTTTCTGGGGCAGTACTATAGAAATTCATACAACTGGGTTTTATATTTGTGTGGGTTCTGTTAGTTTCATATATAGTGACAGAATCTTCTGTCAGGAAAGGAATAGAAAAACGTTCTGCCATGTTGCTTTGAAATGCTTCATAATATGTGCTATTGCAAAGTGTCTTCCCCACTACACTACTACTTTAAAGTCTGAGGCTTATCATAGCAATTTGTCATGCTTTCATCCAAAGCTTGAAAATATGCCCCAAGCAAGACTTTCAATCCAGAGTAAAACATTACTGGTTATTGACTGTCTCTCCAGCTCCTTGGGAGGCAGCTTGCTGCTACACCAATGTGAAGAAACTTATATTACAAAAGCAAAATGAAAGAAAACAGAAATTAAACAGTAATAACAGTTCTATCCTGAGCAGTTGTCTGAGTATCCCACAGCAATCAAGTTTGCCCTTTTAGAACTTGAATGTGATCTTATTTTTGTTGATTTATTTCTGTCACAATTTAGAGTTTTTTTAAGAAGGTATTTCCTTCTTAAATATATCAAATGAGAGATGGGAAGGATTTGAAAGCCCTAACATCTGTAACTATTCTACACATTTTTTCCCCCCTTGATTTCTGTTGTCTTGGGATTACACACAAGCGAAATACCCATTTCTGTCTTACCTAGTCATGAGGAACCAGTGTGATAGTGGGTTCAGCTGCTGGATTATTCTACAAGATTTGGTAAATCAAGGTGAAACTACTTAGAAATAGCATCCAATTAATTCTTGCACTGGAAGATGGAGCTGTTTTGTTATTCGTTAACTAATGTTATATTGTACAATCAATATGTTCTTGATTTCCTGCTGCAAGTGCAAGGAAGTTGTCCTATAACTATAAATTCAGGCATCCAGCAGAAAATGTAATTACAGGAACTGACCTGTTGGAGAGTAGTTTAAGAGAAAGGGACGTGGGGGTCCTGGTGGACAGCAGGATGACCATGAGCCAGCAGTGTGCTCTTGTGACCAAGAGAGCCAGCAGCATCCTGGGGTGGATCAGAATAGGGCTGGTTAGCAGATCAAGAGAGGTTCTTTGCCCCCTCTACTCTGCCCTGGTGAGACCACATGTGGAGTATTGCGTCCAGTTCTGGGCCCCTCAGTTCAAGAGGGATGTGGAGCTGCTAGAGGGAGTCCAGTGTAGAGCAACAAGGATGATGAGGGAGGTGGAACACCTCCCTTATGAGGAGAGGCCTAGGTAGCTGGGTGTCTTTATCTTGAAGAGGAGACTGAGGGGTGACCTCATTAATGTCTACAAATATGTGAGGAGTGGGTGTCAGGAGGATGTAGCCAGGCTCTTCTCAATGTCATCTAGCGATAGGACGAGGGGCAATGGTTGTAAGCTGGAACGTAGGAGGTTCCACACCAACCTGAGAAGGAACTTCTTCATGGTGAGGGTGACGGAGCCCTGGAACAGGCTGCCCAGGGAGGTTGTGGTGTCTCCTTTACTGGAGATGTTTAAAACCCACCTGGATGAGTTTCTGTGTGACTTGGTCTAGGTGATCGTGCTGTTGCAGTGGAATTGGACTAGATGATCTTTTGAGGTCCCTTCCAATCCATAATTATTCTATGATTCTATGAACCCCATAACAAAACCAAGGAAGAAAGCCCTTTTCTTAGAGCAGCAGACCAACTTGCTTTACCAAAAGGAGCATGATACATGCACTATAGGTTTCCTCAACAGCGTATATATGCCAGCCTTTGCTAGAACCTAAAAATATAGATATTTGTCAACTACTTTTTTTTAATTTGTTCATGAAAACAAACTAAAGGGAGAGATGAAATATTCTACAAGTAGGAGGATTTTCACAATGTTATTAGCCCTTGTTCTTTTGGGGACATCCGACTTGTAAGATATCTACTGGAAATGCAATACAGCACAGAGAAAGCAGTCCAGGAGGTTCCTGGAGTATGTGGAAGATAGCTTGTTGACACAGCAGGCGAAGGAATCAGCTCGTGAAGGCTCCCTGCTAGAGCTGGTTTTTTAATTTGGGTTTCTTAGCACCTGTCTAGTTAAATTTTGCCTAAGTCCAAATGTGGAGATACCACTAATATTTTGAACAACGTGTTTCAGTGCCTAACCGTTATCACTATGACTTTTTCTTTTTAATCCAATCGAAAAACAGGATTGATGATGGCTTCTTTGCCTGTGCACTGTCCTGGCAGGCAGAAACAGTTTGTTACAACAGAAAGATTTGGACAATGTTCTTTCTCCCCGAGGTTGAAATCAGTAGCCGAGATCAAGTGCGTCTACACTGATGCACATAGCATGGGCAACAAGTAGGATGAGCTGGATGCCATTGTGCAATATGACACCTAGGATGTAGTTGCCATCACAAAAATGTGGTGGGATGACTGTCATTACTGGAAAGCTGTGATGGATGGATATAAGCTTTTCAGAAGGGATAGATAAGGAAGGAAAGGTGGGGGTGTGGCCCTGTATGTTAAGAAGTCTTTTGAGTATATAGAAATTGGCTACAATGATCATAAAGTTGAGTGTTTATGGGTTAGGATAAAAGAGAAGGCAAATAAAGGAGATGATGTGCTAAGAGTCTGCTACAAACCACTCAATCAAGACAAACAGGCAGATGAAATATTCTATAAACAGCTGGCTGAAGTCTGGAATGCTCCAGCTCTTGTTCTGGTTGGGGACTTCATCCTACCAAACATCTGCTGGAACTATAACAGCAGAGAGCAGGCAGGCTAGGAACTTTCTTGAGCATATGGAAGATAACTTCTTGACAGAACATGTAGATGAGCTCACCAGGTAAGATGCCTTGCTGAATGTCCTGTTCTCCAATAGAGAAAAACTAGTGGAAAATGTAGTGCTTGGAGGCTGTCTTTGGCTTAGTGATCACAAATTAGTTAAGTTCTCAAATCTTAGTAATGTAAAGAGGATGGTTAGCAGAACCTCCACCTTGGATTTCAAGAGGGCAGACTTTGGTCTGTTCAGAACACTATTTGAGAAAGTCCTTTGGGAGACAGTCCTGAATGGCAAAGGAGTCCAGGAAAGCTGGATATTCTTCAAGAGGGAACTCTTAAAGGCCCAGGAGAAGGCTATCCCCATATGCTGTAAGATTAACAGGTGGGGAAAACGGCCAGTCTGGTTGAACAGGGAGCTTTTGATGGGACTTAGGAAGAAAAGAAGAGTTTACCACCTTTGGAAGAAGGTCCAGGTAACTCAGGAGGAGTACAGTAGTCTTGTCAGGCCATACAGAGAGAAAATTAGGAAGGCAAAAGCCCAGCTGGAACTCTTGCTTGGCCATTGACATAAAAGACAACAAAAAGAGTTTCTACAGGTAAATCAACAATAAAAAGAGAATGAGGGAGAATCTCCATCCCTTACATGGGGGAGAACATTGCAACCAATGATGAGGAAAAGACTGAGATACTTAATGCTGCCTTTGCCTCTTTCTTAATAGATACATAATTGCACCCTGGATGTTCAGCCTTCTGAGCTTGAAGATAAGGGTGGTGAACAGTACAAATCCCCCATAAGTCAGGAAGAAGTAGTTAATGATCATCTTCTACACCTAAACACTCATAAATCTATGGGGCCAGATGGCATTCACCCAGGAGTGCTCAGGGAGCTGGCAAGAGAGCTCACCAAGCCTCTCTCTGTTGTTTTTCAACAATCTTGGTCAACAAGGGAGGTACCAGATGACTGGAAGGTAGCTGATGAGATGCCTGTCTACAAAAAGGGCTGGAAGCGGGATCCAAGGAACTACAGGCCTATCAGCCTGACTTAAGTACCAGGAAGATCATGGAGAGGATCATCTTGAGTGAGCTCTCATGGTAGTTGCTGGGCAGTCAAGGGATCTGGGCCAGCCAGCATGGGTTTATGAAAGGGAGATCTTGCTTAACCAACCTGATCTCTTTCTATCACCATGTGACTCGCCTTTTGGTTGGGGAAGGTTGTGGATATTATCTACTTGGACTTTTGTAAAGCTTTTGACATAACCTCCCGTTAATGTCAAAGAATGGGACACCATTCTTCTGGAGAAATTTGCACTCTTCACTCTGGAATGGCCGTTCCCAGAGAGTTGTGATTAATAGGGTGAAATCCAGCTGGCTGCCCATTACCAGTGGTGTCCCATAGAGAACAGTTTTGGGGCCAGTCTTGCTTAATACCTGTGTTGATGATTTGGACATGGGGATTGAGAGCACCCTCAGTAAGTTCGCAGATAACACCAAATTTTGTGGGAGTGTTGATCTGCACGAGGGCAGGAGCACTTTACAGAGGGATTTGGACAAACTGTCGATGGGCCAAGGCCAATTGTAAGAGGTATAATAAGGCTAAGTGCTAGATCCTGCATTTCAGTCACAACAACCCCAGGCAACTCTACAGGTTTGGGGATAAGTGGCTCAAAAGCTGCCCAGCAGAAAATGACCTGGGAGTGCTGATAGACAGCCAGCTTCATAGGAGCCAGCAGTGTCCCCAGGGCACCAAGAAAGCCAACAGGATCCTGGCTTGTATCAGGAATAGCATGGTCAGCAGGAGAAGGGAAGTTATCGTGCCCTTGTACTCTGCCTTTGTGAGGCCTCACCTCCAGTGCTGTGTTCAGTTCTAGGCCCCTCATTATAGGAAAGACATTGCGAAGCTGGAATGTGGAGAGCTACCAAGCTTGTGAGGGGTTTAGAGAAGAGTCCTGTGAGGAGAAGCTGATGAAGCCGGGCATGTTTAGTTTGGAGAAGAGGAGGCTGAAGGGGGGGACCTCATTGCCCTCTACAACTATCTGAAAAGAGGTTGTAGGGAGGTGGGTGTTATCTTCTTCTTGCTAGTAACTAATGACAAAACCAGGGGAAATGCTCTGAAGTTGAGGCAAGGGAAGTTTGTGTTGTGTATTAGGAAGCAATTCTTTGCAGAAAGAGTGGTGAAGCACTGGTAATGGCCTTCCCAGGGAGGTGGTTGAGTTGCCATCCCTGGAGGTATTTAAGAAATGTGTAGATATGGTGGATGAGTTATAGTGACAGGAATGGAGGGGGTTATTTTGTGTTAATCAATCAGGTATTTAGGTATTCAGGTATTTAGGGTTTTTTTGTTTTTGTAGGGTGTGGTTGGACTTGGTGATCCAGGTCGTTTCCAACCATGATGATTCTGTGATAGTGTGATTTTGTGACTCTGAGAGAGAAACAAGACTGTCTTTCCTCTTTTTGCTATTCCATTTTGTTGCAGTTTGAGAACTGCTAGAACCTGTAGAAGTGTTTTCATGAGGAAGAAAAGTTTTGTTGTGTTCTGGGAGACCTGTCCCTGGTTGCACAGGTCACAGGACACACCCCCCCCCCCCCCACGGAAGCATCTGTCGTGTGACCTGCCCCTGAAAGGTGGGCTGGGGGAGCCTATAAAAACCAGTCTTTGTTTGGGCTCTTTTCACGGGCTGTGGCCCTGAAGGGAGCACCCCCCCACCCCCCCGGGGTGGGGGGTGAGGACAGTGGCTCAGGGGGAACCGCGGCTCCGGGGAGC
>VXBP01000541.1:150857-166726 GCA_013400115.1 Rhinopomastus cyanomelas
CAGTCAGGCCATCCCTATGCGTTGAGCTGGAGAAGCCACGCTGAAATGCATGCAGCTGCACTGAGGGATACAGATGCGGGCGCTGAGAGACTCAGGCCAGCCCCAGAGCATTGAAATGCATGCGGCTGCACCGAGGGATGCAGATTGTGGGCGCTGAGAAACTCAGGCCATCCCGGACTGCCATGCTTTCCTTCCCAGGTCTCTAAATTAGAAGAAGATCCAAGGCCCAAACTGGAGTGGTTTCCCATTCTATTTTCTCAGGTTCTGTGAGGGCATTAATGACACAGTTTGTATGCACCGACTTGCATAACCTTTTCTGTATATAGTTAGTGTTAATAAACCTTTCTGAAGTTTCCCTAAGCCATCAGTTGTCTGGTGAATTTTATCTGAGATGCCACTGAGACTTCACTGCTTTGCTTTCCTTTCTTTGATATTGAGTTGTGGTCCTGAACCCAACACACATTTGTAGTCTTTGCCCAATTTTGATTAGGTATTTCTCCTATACTGGAGCAGAACATGTTGCTGCTTGCATCCACTGATGATGACAAAGTGTACAATCAGTCATCACGAGTGGGGGAATTAAAATGAGATGAAATTCAAAATGAGATTAGACAGCTGGGGAAAACAGCACTGAAGGTGGTAACCAGCTGGAAAGAGATGAACTGGAAAAAGCAACCTTATGCAGGGAATAAAGAAATGTTAATTTTTACTCCTGTATGGGTATGACTCAGTCTTGAGTGGGCTGTCATGTTTTTTTTCCCCCTTTCATTATACAGAAAAGGAATCTGTACTTAAAAATACCATTGAGGTTTCCATCCTCAAGATCTGTTAAAGCTCTTCTGTATATAGATCACTGTCCCATGCAGTAGCTAACTGCAAGCACAGTACTTACATGCAGTGCTGGTGTTATGGAGAAAGATTTAGTTTTGGATGAACAGCAAAACACTAAAAAATCTGGCCTGACAAACCTGGTAGCCTTCTATGAACAGGTCACAACATTAATGGATGAGGGGGCAAGCAACTGATGTAATTTATCTGGACCTGAGCAAAGCCTTTGACACTGTCCCACACCACATTCTGGTCTCCAACCTGGTGGAACATGGCTTTGATGGGTGGACCACTAGATGGGTAAAGAACTGGCTTGATGGCTGCACCCAGAGAGTAGTCGTTGATGGATCCATGTCCAAGTGGAGGCCAGTGACAAGCAGAGTCCAACAGGGATCAGTCCTGGGACCAGTCTTGTTCAACGTCTTTGTTGGTGACATGGACAGAGGCATTGAGTGCACCCTTAGCGAGTTTGCTGACACAAAGCTGNCTGAGAGAGCTGGGGCTGTTGAGTCTGGAAAAGAGGAGGCTCTGAGGTGACCTTATAGTGGCCTTGCAGTATCTGAAGGGGGCCTACAAAAAGGCTGGGGAGGGGCTTTTTAGGATGTCAGGTAGCGACAGGACTAGGGGGAATGGAGCAAAGCTAGAGATGGGTAGATTTGGACTTGATGTGAGGAGGCAAAGCTGTGAGAGTGGTGAGAGCCTGGAATGGGTTGCCCAGGAAGGTGGTTGGGGCCCCATCCCTGTAGGTGTTAAGGCTGGGCTGGATGAGGCTCTAGCCAGCCTGATCTAGGGTGGAGTGTTGGAACTGGATGATCCTGTGGTCCCTTCCAACTCTGACTGATTCTGTGAGGCTATAACTTCTTCCCAGTGAGGGTGACGGGGTGCTAGAGGGGGCTGCCTGGGGTATTTGTGGAGTCTCCTTCTCTGAAGATGTTTAAAACCTGCCTGGACTTGGTCTAGGTGATCCTGCTGTGGCATGGGGGTTGGACTGGATGATCTTTCGAGGTTGCTTCCAATCTGTGATTCTGTGAAAAGCTGTTAATGTGCTCTTACAGTGTTCAGATAGCTTCTAGGACAGTGTGTATAACCTGAGCAGTCCCAGGAACACTGTATGTACTAGGATGAGCTTGGTTAGTGATAATACAAACACAAATTCAAAAAGACAGTGATATTTCCACAGTCATCTTCTAGGCAAGTTACAGAGGAGAACCTGGAGATACTCAACTTCTGATTTTTGATATGTGTATGTGTACAGATTGAGTGCGAATGGACCAGAGAAGTTCTTAAGAAATCAACTTTTACTGCTCCTTATTCAGCTGCCTGTGGCTTTATCTGTTATAAAAGCCTCACTGTGTCTTTGTCCAGTTAGAGACCGTGAACCCTGCCACGATATTGAGATGCACAGATTGTATTTGCTAGTTATCAGATGTAAGGCAAAGTTCCTGTGAGTCAGTAATTATGCTGTTTTTCTAGTATAATAACCATAGATCAAAACTTGTGTGTGGATATTGATGATAAAATAAAATACAGCCCAGCCGATTAAATGCAGTGCATAATGTGGCTTGTAGACACAGCTGAACAAATCAGTCCAGAAGCTTCAGGGGTCACTGCATTGTAAACACAAAGCCAGGGTGACCTGTGCTGTGTTCTCAAAACGTAGTAAATACAGTCTTTGTGCTGCTGCTTACCTTCTGCTTAATCAGGTATTTTAAACTGTGGGATTTCTTCTCTGAGCAAAACTTTGAGTGTCAGCTTCCTCTATTTCAAACAGGAATTCTTTTTGTTATGTTTGAAAAGTTGCATTTAAATGTGTTTGAAGTTTCAAAGTCTTTATGTAGTACTGGTGTAATTTTGTTTAGTTTGATGATGAGCAAGTACCTTGGGCTACATGAAGAGCTGAGCTACTTCAGTAGCTGTTGACCCTTTTTTCCCCCCTACTTGGCATTTCTTAGGTACTGTTTGTTAATTCTAATATAAATAACTTAGGTGGTCTGTTCCTCCTTTCAGCTGAGCAGGCATTAAATCTGGAACATGAATCTGTCTCAAGGCTAAGGTGTGATGAATTCAAGTTAAGTTCTACTGACCTATGCATATTTTGCTCTTGTAGGAGCTCATAAATAACAGGGGTCCTATGGCAGGTGCTCATTTTGTCTTTTTTTTTTTTTCCTTGGTTTAAAGCAGTTGTTTTAGACACTAGCTGGTTTGATATGCTGACTTGTCCGTCTGTAGATACTGCTGAGATGATATACTGAAGAGTGTATCTTATGGCACCAAGGAAAGAAAAAGAAATTGTAGTGGCTATCTGAAGCAAAAGTGAATACAAACAAGGCTTTCCCTAACTGTCATTTATCAGGATGATTACCATTTGTCTTTCCAAGTTTGGAGCAGGTACCAGCAGGCTTTCAAAAGAGCCATGGAGCCTATCACAGGTTACTGCTGTGCCAAATACACTGTTGCTAGACATAGATGTAGGACTGAAGGAAGAAAAATACTCAGCAATCTGCTGTAACTTAATCCAGATGGTCAAGTTTATGTTTACTTTAAAATGCAATCTGTCGCCAGTGAATTCATTAGAACCATATTGAAGCTTGTTTTCTGGTATAATTTTAGCAGCTAGGTTAAAAAGTTTAGGACTGCCAAACTAATCTCAAGTGCCTGATTATTTTCTTTCAGAGGATTTAAATTGTTGACATTTTTTTCTCTCTTCCACATCTTTTTTTCTCTTTCTCCAGTGTCTTGAACTCTTTTTCTCTCTTTCTTGCACTTGCCCTCTTCCTTTTTTCTTTTTATTAAACCTGTATATAATGCTGTGAATCTCTGGCTTAAGATATTTAGAGATAGCTAATACATTGGTCAGTTTAGATGTTTGAAGAAGTTGTGTTTTCAGTGGTAAAATCAATATTGTTTATATAAAGGATGGCTCACTTACTGAGTAGGAAAAATTGGTCCTGAATATGCTACATTTTTTTGTCAACCCGTGTCACAAGACTGTTTCCTCCTATACCTTTTTGTTCTTTTGAATTTTCCTTTTCATATGTTTTAAAGATTTGTTAAAAGTACCCAAATTTGGGACAGGTATTTAGTTTTATTTAGAGGTCTGCACAGACACAGGAGACCTCAACACAGTGCTGTGTGAGGCTGAGAGGTGAATGGCTGGGTGCATTGCTGGGGAGAGCATAGAGCATTTAAATGCGGCATTTCACACAGTGAAACCAAAAGTGACCAGTCCGTCCAGACTCAGGAGGCTAGTTTGCCAAGTGTAGCCTGGGAGTGCACATGGGCATGTCCTGCATTCATTGTCCACCAGTACAGCACAGCAAACAGAGCGCAGCAGCCTGCAGGGAAGGGCATAAAGTAAGCTGTAAGTTCTAGCCTTTCTACCTGCTCTACCTAGGAGCAATGGTTTCCACCTGGCAGAGAGCCATGGCCTCTTCATGTCTTGCCTTCACCACATGTGATGCCTCTACCCAGGAAGAGCTTCAGGGGAGACACACAGCCACCCGAGCATGGGGTGCAAGGTGTACCTGGCTGTGGCACTGGGCAACAGGGCATCTCAGACCTCACCTGTGGGAAATACACCCAAGCAGAGAAACTCCTCTGCTTTGTGACAGAACTCTGAAAGGAGGTAAGCAGGCTGAGGAGCAGGAGCATCAGAGAGTGAAAAAAATAGACAATTGAAGCTGCAACCTTCTTTCACTAAAACAGGCTCAATGATCAGATGGAGCTCAGGACAGTGAAGAATAGTAACAGGTCCTTGCTCGGGGCGGCAGGCGACTCATCACATTCTTCCACACACTCCCATTTAGCCATGCATAACAGGTACAGGGCTCTGGGATCTGGGGGTCGGAGAAATTAGGACAAAAGTGAGGATCTACCCAAGGAGCACCCAATGGTAAGGAAATTGGCACCATGCATTGTGATTGCCTCTACCAAGAAAAACGAGATTTCCTAGCTAACCCTCCCTTCAAGGGAGACAGAGGGTCCAGTATGCCCACCTGACCCATTCCACAGGAAGGTCTATTCTCTCCCAGGGCCCGGGATAAGGACATTACAATAAAACTCCCTGATCTAACACGGCCCTCTTATTATAATTGACTCCTGGTCATACAAGCAAGAAGCAATGAAATTGAGGGGAGAAGTACAAAATCCATCAAAATGGACTTCAGGGCAATGGGACAATTGCTTAATGGTTTGAGAGGTGGTGTTTTCCTTGGTCCATTCAATGGCAGTGAAGAACACTGAAAGGAACAAGAAAGCACACCAGATTTCACCTCTGTGCCTGAGAAGATCATGGAACTAATCCTGGAGAACACGCTGAGGAAAGGGAGGTAATCCTAGGTAGCCAGCATGGATTTACTAGAGGCAGGTCCTGCCTGACCAACCTAGTGGCCTTCTACAATTAAGTGACTGCATCAGTTGACAAGGGAAGACCTATGCAGGTCATCTGTCTGGACTTCTGCAAGGCATTTGACATGGTCCCTCACAACATTCTTATCTGTAAGTTGAAGAATTATGAGTTTGATGGGTGGACTATTCAGTGGGTAAAGAACTGGCTGAATAGTCGCATCCAGAGAGTGATGGTCAATGGCTTGATGTCCATTGATGGAGGGAAGGTGACAACTGGTGTCCCACAGGGGTCTGTACTGGGACCAGTGTTGTTCAATCTAGTCATAAATAACATTGGCAGAGGCATTGAATATACCCTCAGCAAGTTTGGGGATGATACGAAGCCAGGGGGTGCACCTGATAAGCCTGAGGGACAAGATGCCATCCAGAGAGATCTGGCTAGACTGGAGACATGGGCCCAGATGAAACTTAAAAGTTTCAGCAAGGCCAAGTGCAGAGTCTTGCACTTGGGTCAGGGTAACTGGCATCATCAGTACTGGCTGGGAGGATCTACTGGAGAGCAGTCCTGTGGAAAGGGACTTGGGCGTGCTGGTGAACTAAAAATGGGACATGAGCCACAGTGTGCAATTGCAGCCCAGAAGGCCAATCACATTCTGGGCTGCATCAAAAGAACTGTGGCCAGCAGGTCAAGAGAGGCGATTGTACCCCTCTACTCTGCTCTGGTGAGACCTTACCTAGAGTATTGTGTCCAGTTCTGGAGCCCCCATCACAAAATGGATGCAAACATAGTGGAGTGTGTCCAGAGGAGGGCCGCTAAAATGGTCAGGGGAATGGACTATCTCTCATATGAGGACAGGCTGAGAGAGCTGGGACTGTTCAGCCTGCAATAAGAAGGCTCCGAGGGAACCTTCTTTTGACCTTCCAGTACCTGAGGGGGGCCTACATGAAGGCAGGGGAAGGTCTTTTCAAGAGGATTTGTACAGATAGGACAAAAAGCAATGTGTTCAAGCTGGGAAAGGATAGATTTGGGCTGGATATTAGAAGAAATTTATTCAATGTGAGGGTAGCTGATTGCTGGAATGGGCTGCTGGGGGAGGAGGTGGGGGCCTCTTCCCTGGGATCATTTAAGGTCAGGCTTGATGAGGCTCTGAGTGTCCTGACCTAGGTGAAGTTTTTCCTATATGGGGAGGTTGGACTAGATGACCTCTAGAAATCCCTTGTAGCCTAGAAGATTCTATGATTAGCACATAGCTCAAAGACTGGTGCCATTGGTGGAATTTTGATCTTTTTGACGATGGAGAGGTTTACATGGCACTGGGCCTGCTGCAGACTGATAGAGCTGAACTGTCACAAAATGGGGAAAGGGATTCTTGCAAGTGAGTTAGGGGTGCTCACTGAAAGATCTTTGTGCTTGAAAGGGGAAGGTGATGAAACCAGGCTCAGTAGTACTGCAGTGGATGGCTATAAGCTCTTCAGAAAGGATAGGCAAGGAAGGAGAAGTGGTGGAGTGGCTCTATGTGTTAGGGAATATTTCCATCGTATAGAACTCAATGACACTAATACAGGATACACTTTCCATAATCCAGGCAGAAGCAGTTAATGTCCTGCTGTGCCATCTGGACACTTACCAGTCTGTGAGGCCAAATGAGATATATCTGATAGTGCTAAGAGATCTGGTGGAGAAATTTGCCATGCCACTCTCCATCATTTATCTATGCTCCTGGCTAACAGAAAGTCCCAAATGACTGGAGGTTTGTTAATATGATGCTTGCCCACAGAAAGAACCAGAAGGTTGGCCTAGGAAACTACAGGCTTGTCAGCCTGGCCTTGGGACTGCAAAAACTATGGAGCAGTTCACCTTAAGCATGCTCACACAGCAATTGCACAGTATACTGTACACACTACTCCAGAAGTGGCCCTCATGAGGATGGAGTAGAGGAGGAGGTTGACCTCTGTAGACCTACTGGCCACACACTTCTTAATGCACTCTGAAATACTATTGGCCTTCTTGGCAACAAGGGCACAATGTCGGCTCACTGCCAGTTTATTTTCTACCAGAACTCCAAGATCGTTCTCTTCCAGGCTACTCTCTCCTAACCTATACGGATGCATGGGGTTGTTCCTTCCCAGGTGCAGGACCCTACACTCACTCCCAATGAACCTCATTAGCTTCCTCTTTCACACACAGAATCGCAGATTGTTAGGAGTTCGAAGGGACCTAGAAAGATAGGCTTACAGAAGGGTAAGCTTACAGCACTCGATGTTTTCAGGCAGTCTCCCATCCAAGTACTATCTGGGCCCAACCCTGCTTAGCTTCTGAGGCAAGACACCCTGTTTTTTCAGGGTGGCATGGCTTCCAGGGGGACACTGGGAATCACAAGTGTCCAATGTGACCCTGCACCATTGGTAACGACTGCGTCACACAACCAGCTCTCAATCCACCTCACCATCCACTCATCCAAACTGCACAGCATGTTTTTTCCTAATGAGGATGCTATGGGAGATGGTGTCGAAGGCCTTGCTGAATGTCAGTGTCTCAGCTCCTGCATGGCTACCCATTTAATGTCATTGATTAAAAAGAAGGAAATGCACAGGCAGTGGAAGATGAGACAAGTATCCTGGAAGGAGTATAGGAACACTTCCTAGTTGCATAGGGATCGGGGTCAGGGAGGCCCCAGCCAGAAGATCAGCTGGAGCTTAACTTGGCCAGGAATGCAAAGAATAAGAGAAGAGTTTCTTCATCAATAATATAGACAGTGTCATTGAGTCCACCCTCAGCAAGCTTGCTGACGGCACCAAGCTAAGTGGTGTGGTCGATATGCTAGAGGGATGGGAAATCATCCAGGGGAACCTAGACAGGCTAAAAAAGTAGGCCTGTATAAACCTCATGAAGTTTAACAAGGTCAAGTGGAAAGTCCTACACTTGTGTCAGGGCAATACTCAATTTTAGTACAGACTGGGATATGATGTGATTGAGAGCAACCCTGTGGAGAAGGACTTGGTGGTATGGGTGGATGAAAGGATGAACCAACAGTGTGCCCTTGCAGCCCAGAGGGTGAATTGCATCCTGGGCTGCATCAAATGAGTATTTCAGATGGCATGGAGTGGAAGGCTGTGATGTGCCCAGTCATTTATCTCTGCTGGGAGATCTGGAAGCATAAGATAGACTCTTGGTAAGACACGTTCCCAGAAGCATGCAATGTTCAAACTCCAGACGCGCCATAGAAATATGGTTTTTGTAAGCTTGTGAAAACATGCACATGCTGAGACTTGTTGCAATGTTGCCACTTAGTTCAGCAAAACTTGGATTTTACCAGATTTTCTATGCCATGTTTCTAAAGCTGCTTGTGCCTGAACAACCAGCTGTAGCTGCTGTCTCTTTAAAGTCTTTTCAGGGCTTTCTTGCAGGTCTGCAGACCACAAAGTATTTAGGATTGTGTCTCAGAGTTTTATAAAAAGACACAAGAAACTAGATTTTTGTTTGTTTGTCTTTTGGTTTGTCAGAAAAATGAAATGCTTCATGGTGATAAATTACCTGAGATTGTTTAAACCTATCAAAGCTTTTGTCAGCTTACTCACCTAAACTTTCAGTAGCCCTTTTTGCTGGGGATCCCACTGTTTCCCAGATGTCATGGGAACCATGAGTCATAAAACAGGGTCTTTTTCCCACATGGTCTCTTTACTCTCAGCAAATCAGGCTTAACAAAAAATCTTTTTGTACCCAACTTCTAAAAAGCAGTTTGAGGTTTGTTTTTTTTTTGGTGAAGGATTTTTCTGGCAAAACCCAAACAATCTTCCTTTATGAAGGCTGCTGCTTTCAGAGGGACTGTCTCTAAAAAGCAGCCAAGCAAGTACTAGATTTACTGTATGTGAGGGGATGGCCTTAGGCAGCATGAATGCTTTCCCCCACTTAGTAGTCTTCAGTTATCTCTCTGTGTTGATAGCCTGCAATTCTTTTGTGAAACAATAGTATAATAAAGACTATGACAGCATAGCTAGTGCTTTTAACTTGGAACTATACCCCATACAACTTCATCCTTCTGCCTTTTTCTCTTTTGACAAGAAAAAAACTGAATAACCAGAATTACACTCCCTGAGTACAAGTTTACTTACCTAGCAATTTTATTCAGAAAACAGATGGATCCTTTTCTGAAAGATGGCTGGTAGGGTCCTATGTGTGAGGTCCTTGGCAGAGTAATCTCATTCCAAAGATCTAGGTGGCTGGAATTCCCTCCCTTTCCTGTTAATACAAATCCTTAAGTGTTAAGTCAGGCAGAAAATGGGTCTGGTCTACATTTATCTTACTGAATGGCAGTCAACTCCTGCCTAATCTTTCAACATATATTTGTTCAATGGATCAACAGATTGTGTAAGCAGCATGACAGACAGGTTTAGAAATGTGTCTGCTTATGTTTGGTTTGTACTGAACCATTGACCATTTTGTTTGTGAATCCATCATAAATTACATATCCAGGTTACTCAGTACAAGTGAGGAGGGGAAATACTTGTTCCCACTGTGTTGAAAGGTGTCTTAACACAGCTGTCAGCAGCCAGAAGGGAAGATGAATCAGATCACTACTATTTTAGATTAGTTTCTCAAAAGCTAGATGGATATGACTCTGCTTTCACAAGCCTTTTTCTAATCGCAACCGTACTTCTGACTGAAGGTAACATAAGGCAAGAACTGTTAGTGTAAAATAAATATGTAATAATTTGGAAACGAGGATGTGATGCTACTGTGAACTACAAGTGAGGCTCACAGGCAAATTTGGCCTAAGAAGACTGATCTACACTAAAGAATATGATCAGGAAATCTTAAGGTCAGGAGCCTCATGCAGTATAATAAAACATATTTTTAAAATTTTTTTGTTCTTTAAATACTTTTGTCCTTTTTGCTTTTTTTCTTCTTGATAATGGAGTAATTTTCAGGGGGAAACATTAGTTCTGTTTTGAAGTTTGTCGTTGTCCAATGATTTAAAAATAGATCTTGGAGTGGTTTTCTTTGCATATTTTGAGTGTTCTACTCTACTTTGTGTATGCAAATTTTAATTCTCAATCCACCTACTTTCTGCTGGGCAAAGCAGTAAGAATCAACTCTTCAAAGGGTGCAAAAAGAATAGGCTACAGAAAGCTTATGCTGTGTCACACTGACTGCTCCAACCTTAGCAAATATTTAGGTAGTGTTGAGACAGAGGAAGTACTGAGGGACACACATATGTTTGGGGGGCTACAGTGGGTCTGTAGACCCTTTGATTGAAGCAGAGCAGTTTGATCTTGGACAGATTAAAATCTACCCTTGAGAACAAGGAGTCACAAATACTCAAAGAATGTAAGCAACTGACTGCTCTAGGAGAAACTTAGTGCAAAGATGGAGCAAGGGACGTATGAAGCTGAACACCAATGGCCACTTGTATATATGTGTTGTATCAATAAAAGGACACTTGTGTGCAGAAAGGGTATAAAAAGGAACTAGCTGTGCTAATAAAGTACCTTCTTTGCCTGTTTGCACATTGGTCTTGGACTCCGTGTCACACGTCCACCCCCACTGCAACACATATGTAAAGATTTTAGATAGAGCTATAGTCCTTTCTGAGATAGATGCCCTTTGAATGTTCTTCACAGATATGAGACGTATACGGATTCAAAGCTGCTTAGCCATGGTCATTTATGCATGCAATGCATTTGCTTCCTACTATAAGTATTCAAGAATTTCAGCTCTGCATATCCAGTTCTGCTTCACAGGTTTCTCTTTATCAAAAGCTGCAACTGGAATTTTGTTTGTTCAAGCCGCAGCCTTCTCACCAGCACGTTTTAAAGTAAACATCTATAAAAGGTGTTGACTTCTGAAAACTGGGGTCCTGCTATTTTTGCAACCTCATCGCTAAGCTGGCACAAAGTACCTTTGTTGTATTCTATCAAAAGGTTGTTTGAATACATCAGTTTTTTTGGTCTGCTGCTTAACTTGTCTTTTATCAATGAAAGAGACTGTAAGATTTAAAAAAAACACTTCAATATGGTCTAGTGAAGGATGATACAGTACAACACAGCGGGCTAAAGTTACTGCCTAAAAGTCAGCTTTGTTGTAATTGTCTGCTGAAGAAATATATTTTTGTTTAAAATGGTTACTGGCATTTTCATAAAGGAGCACAATTTGGCTAGAGTCTTTGGTTTGCAGGTTAAATTGGGAAGGTTTCTAGTGGTTTCAACAGCAGGAATGGAATTGAATGAAAATCTAAAATATGTCACTGGAATGCTGGAACAGAAAAGCACTCCTGGTAAAAAATCAACACAAAAAACATTTTAGGAAAGGGACAATCTGTGGAACACGGTTCCTGTAGGGACACTTGTGCTTTGCCTTTCAGCTTGCAGCAGCAAGAGCTGAACACCCATAATATAGCATGGAAAGCCTGCTCCTCAGATGCATGACTTCAAGGTACTTCTGAAGGTTTTCTGGCAGGCAGGCAGGGGGCATCGTTTGGGATATTACAGACCCTAGCTTCAGTGGCCAGGATCTACTTTCCTGAGCAGCCTCTGGCAGGCTGTTTGACGATAGTGCTTCTCACTCTTTTCTGTTTGCTGCAAGGCATGTTGCTTACTCTCTTCTATAGCATGCTTTCAGATTTGTGTCTAAAATGCCATGTAAGAGCTGGACAGTAGTAGTCTATCCTCGCAGCCTGTTAAGTGTCATGGTTTCAGTGGTGCATTTCTAACCACTCTAACATAAGATAAATGTAACAAGTGCTGATTCCAAAACCCCACATTGTTGAAACTGAGAACAGCTTGACTAAAGCATTTTGATTTTCCTTCAGATATCTAAGGCCTGTCTCAGGATGTTTTTACCTAAAAAAATCAAAATGTTGTATTAAAAAGCAAAGACTAAAACACAAACTGTTTTTAAAAGATTCAGGAAGAAAAACATATGCCATTGTTTGAGAGCTGCAAGCACTTCACATACTATGGAGGAAGTGGAGGAAACTACAGTAAGAATATGTTGATCTCCCTATGGGAAAAGAAACAAGCTAATCTCAAACACCAAAACCTGTGACATTTACCTATGGGTTTTCTCTGTGGAAGATGGGAGAGTACTGAAATACCTCATATCAAATTACAAGAAAGCGCGAGGTATCAACAAACATGGAGCAAATGAGTACCTTGTTTGTGTTGGTGATTCCAAGAAGGTGAAAGCCTGCTGTGTGACAGACAGAAGGTGTTTGGAGTGATGATAATGTTGTGCACCTGCAGAATGAGCATGAGACAGTGAAAGACAAGTGAAAACAAGAGGTGAGTGAGTGGTCTGCAAACCATAAGGCAGGGTCTCAGCTGGATTGTTGCTGAGTTTGTATATTATGGTATGGTTGGGACATAACTGCTAAGAATACAGAGAAAATTCAGAGAAGAAGAGAAGGAATCTTGTATTGAGGATGTTTATGTCACGCCAGATGAGGCAATATATTTCTGTAGTTAACTGCAGAACCCATTCTGAATAGTGGAACTACCCAGCAAATAAGCTTCCTTTACTAGCTCATCATAAATCTCATATCTTGATGTTTTCTGTCCCCAGACAAGAATAATATGAAAAGGCTCACTAAAAGAACAGCGATTGTATTGTCTTTTCTACTGTTATTCCTAGGCTATTCTATTCTGAAAATGTCTTGCAGAAATTGTTGCTTTCTGTGGATATTTAATCGTAAGACAGATTTCTGGATTTCGGTTAATAAATAAAGTTGTCTACCCAGAGAAAAACTATAAACAAGCAGGAGAGGGATAATGAACCTTTATCCCATTTGCTAAAATTTTCACTAGGTCCTGAAATATAGTTTATGTAATATTTATCTAATATTTTTTTCCTCTTTGCCACTTGCTATTAACTCATCAAAATATCAAAGACAAGAACGTTTAGGTAGAGAACAATGTTTTTCCTTTTCTGTTTTCCTGTTCTTCTTACGAATGTACTGCAGCTATTCTGTATTCTTATAGCAATTTTTCCTGACACTTGAGCTAAATCTTCCTTTGGCTTTTGTTCCTTCATGTAAAATACAGCCTCCTTATTGAAATTATAATTAACTTGTCTCCATGAATCACTAGAGATCAGCCAGGCTAAACTTGCAACATTAAAGTCTACCCAACAGTGACACTATTCAGTGTAAAACAATGTTTAACTGAAAATATCACCTGAACGACACTAATACAATAATAACTTAAAACTACAGATATATCAGAATTATTTACTTATTTTTATGGCAGAAATGGTCAGAATATATCTTCCTCTAATGTAACTATTCTACTGTTAAAAATGACTTTAAGTACTAGTTATATTGAAACAAAACCAAAGCTTAGATCCTTAAAAATACGAGGAAAAATTATTGGATCAAAAAAATCAGAGAAACACACTGGATATAGCATAGGGCAGGGAGGAGGCAATGAAACTCTTCTGCTTATAGTTACTTTAAAATTTTGTGGTTTGTGTGCAACTCCTTATTTCATATGAATCCTCATTGTAAGGTTAATGGAAAATAAGGATTTTTTTTTTCGCCTTGGACATGGTGGAGCAGCAGGACGTTTCAAGTTACACCATGGATATCTGGAAAATTATCCTTCTGGTCCACTATTAATGCATCTTTCTGTAGAAAATAATTTCTTTGGATTAAGGTTCTGTTTGACAAGTATGTTTTTTTCTAGGTAGTTAAACTTGCTCTTTTGAGATTAAAAACATGCAGTGGTTTGGCATAGAGTCATTAAGCTTGGAAAAGACCATTAAGTCAAATGATCTACCTGAAAGGCCCACTAAGACATGTCTGTTATTGTTCTGAACTGGGAGATGTCTTACAGAAAGTTGTGTACTGTCAGGGGCAGGAGTGAAGGGTGGATGTGAAGTAATGGGAATACACACAAAGGCTTCACTCTCTTCTTAAATTCCTGCTCAAGGCTACTTTCAAAGATAGGGAGTAGCGGCAGAAGAGTATGGAATTTCCTCTAAGAGGACATCTCCAGGGTGATAAAAATCTCTTACAAATATTTCCAATAAATACCTTTAAATAAATTCATTTGTAGTAATTTTGGCATAGCTATACTTTTGAAGAATTTTTGCTTTGAACGCAAACTGTTTTCCTTTCTGCTTCAATGTATACAGTGTGGTACTTGTTTGTATAATCCCCTGAGGTTTTACTGTGTAATTAGTCTGCAGTGTTTTCTTAAGCTTGAAGATAAACTTGCTCTATAATATTTCCCTTCTCTTGTTCTACTGTTTGCAAATCTGGGAAACGGTCACTGAGGTCAGTGAGAAACAGTGGAACATGACCATCCTTGGAAATTCTCCCACAAATCATGAGAATTATCAGGGAGACAGACAATGAATGACTGTTTTTCAAGTTGTGAGATTTTAGTTTCTGTGTCTTTAACTGTGGACTCTGCTACTGACTGAGCAAACAGCTTAGTCATTTTGTGCCTAGTTGCATTAACATGATGAGAATGAGGCAGTGTTTTCAAGTAGCTAGGTAGTGAGTCTGTAAAGTCATTGAAAGGTTATCTAACTGCATCATGATTAACAGATACAAACATATTTAACAGCAGCATAATGATAGTCCTTGAGTTGTTGTGCATAATATGCCTGGCTGTGTGTGAAGGTAATTATGTACCTGTAAAGCCATGTCTCAATATAGTTTGCAAGTGAAACATAGGGGCAGCTTCTCTGGCAGAGTCAAGTCTGCGCAAGGATGAAAGGTATGCATCTTCCTTCTCAAACTTGGATTTATTATTATTTTTAGCTTCACAGTAATTTGATCTCCCTCGTTTTGGCATTGCTTGCACCTTTGAGTGATGCCCATCACAAGCACAAGTACATGGTCACAAACACCAAAATTTTTGTATGGTTAAATCTAGCTAACTCTGGATATTCTGACCTTCCCAGGTGGCCTCTTCTGGCTTTAAGTCAACTGGGTGCAGCTGGCTACTTCCTCATCTCCTCTGGGATGCACAACAGTCAGAGGCAGTGGAGCAGTGTAAAGATCTTTTGCAGAAAACAGTAGGAACAAAGTAGCTATGTGGGACTATCTGTTCCCTATAGTAAGGTGACCCTGTCATGTCACCAGGATGTGACTGCTTGTTAAAATATCTGTTCTCAAGATACGGGAGTCCTTGAGGAGGGGTGACAACTTTTCCCCAGGCAGGGAATCGGTTGTGCTGCTGGGTGAACTAGGTATCACCTTCTGCTGAAAGCAGAGATACATGATTGGCTTCTGGCTCCTACCTAGGCTTGTAAAAAACATTTGACACTTTCCTGATGACATCGTTTTCTCTAAAATAGAAAGACTTGATGGATAAGAAATTGTCTGGTCACTTATACTCAAAGATTTGTGACAAATGGCTTGATGTCAAAGTGGAGATTTACAGGTGGTGTTCCTCAGAGGTCTGTTTTGGGTCCCATACTGTTTAACATCTTCATCAGTGGTCTACCTTGACCTTAGCAAGGCCTTTGACACTGTCTCCCATGAAATTTTAGTGAGCAAGCTGAGGAAGTGTGGGATGGAAGAGCAGACAGTGAGGTGGGTTAGGAACTGGTTGCAAGATAGAGTTCAGAGGGTAGAGATCAATGTGCCAGGTCCAGCTGGAGAGCTGTGGCTAGTGGTGTCCTCCAGGGATCGGTGCTGGGACCGGTCTTGTTCAACATCTTCATCAATGACATTGATGAGGGCACA
>VXBP01000545.1:22977-40362 GCA_013400115.1 Rhinopomastus cyanomelas
CAACTCCTCCTCAGGCCCCCCTAGACCCTCCCCAGACCCCCTGAAACCCTTCTCCAGACCCCTCCCCAGATCCCCCCACAAACACCACAACCCATTCTAAGTCTTCCCCACTCCTCCCCAAAAACTGCAACCATATCCAGACCTCCCTAGGCCCCCCCAGACCCCTCACCACACTCCCCAAACCCTACTCCCCACCCAGGGAACATGACAGAGTGTCCTGGCCATTTTGGCCACATCGAGCTGGCCAAACCTGTCTTCCACGTTGGCTTTCTGAGCAAAACCATGAAGATCCTGCGTTGTGTTTGCTTCTTCTGCTCCAAGCTGCTGGTGGACTCGGTGAGCCCCAACCTCACACCGGTTTGGGGCTGGAATCAAACTGGGAATGGGAGAGGGAGGGGCAGACAGCCACGCCTCCCCCGGGGCATCGGAAGGTTCACAGTGGCATCAGGGAACGTTGAGGTGGCACCTGAGGGCTTTTTGATGGCAACTGGGGACCCCAGACCAACCTTAGAAATCCTGTGGAGATCCTCCAAATCCCCTTGAGACCCCAAACCAACCCACTTGAACCCCAAACCAACTGCCTGAGATGTCAGAAACCTTCTGGGGACCCCAAACCAATCTCTTGAGTACCTCCACACCCTCTTGAGACCCCCTCTAGAAGTGCATGGTGACCCCTGAACTCATCTCTTTGCTTCTGGGGTCTCGCAGAACAACCCCAAGATCAAGGACATCCTGGGCAAGTCCAAGGGGCAGCCCAAGAAGCGCCTGACCCACGTCTACGACCTCTGCAAGGGCAAGAACATCTGCGAGGGGGGCGAGGAGATGGACCACAAGTTTGGGGTTGAGCAGCCCGATGGTGATGACGACCTCACCAAGGAGAAGGTGGGGCATCCCAAAATGTCCCGATCAGGCACCAAGAGGGGTAAAAATGCAGTGAAACAGGGTAAACAGGCATCACTCCCCTTCCCAAAAGGGGCTATAATGCCCCTAAATTTCCTCCGGATGCCTTGAAAGACCCTAAACTGCAGCCAGAAGGCACTGACATGCCCTAAAGTAACTCAGAGTGCCCCAGAACGGCTCCAAAAGGGGGCAAACATGACCTGAAATGGGGTGAAAAGGCACAAAAATACCCCAAAATGGGGCTGAAACACTCTGAAGGGCCTCAAAATGGGGCCAGAAGGTGCTGAAAAGGGGGCCAATTGGACCAAAATGACTGGAAAAAACCCCAAAAAGGCACCAAAAGGGGCAAAAATGGACTAAAACCAGGTGGAAAGGCGCCAAAATGGGGCTGAAAGGTACTGAAATGGGGTCAGAATGTCCCCAGACCCCCCAAAACACAGAAATGGGGGCGAAAGGTGCCAGAATGCCCCAATAATCCCCCAGTCCCTGCGGTATCTCTATGACCCTGTCACCCCAGTGACCCTAGAGCGACTGTATGGCCCCTCTGCAGGGTCCCAAGGGGTGCAGGCACTATCAGCCCGTGTCCCTTGGGTGAGGCTGGAGCTGTGTGCCCAGGGCAGGGGCTCTCTGACCCCATTGCCCCCCGTAACGCCCCTGTATCCCGTTCCCAGGGCCATGGCGGGTGCGGGCGCTACCAGCCCCGTATCCGGCGAGTGGGGCTGGAGCTGTTTGCCGAGTGGCGCCACGTGAACGAGGACTCCCAGGAGAAGAAGCTGCTGCTGAGCCCCGAGCGGGTGCTGGAGATCCTGCGGCGCATCCCCGACGACGAGTGCCTGGTGCTGGGCATGGACCCGCGCGTCGCCCGCCCCGAGTGGATGGTCTGCACCGTGCTGCCCGTCCCGCCCCTGGCCGTGCGCCCCGCCGTCGTCATGCAGGGCGCCGCCCGCAACCAGGTGCCTCGCCGCGGGGCTCTGCCCTTGGTGCAGGGGGTTGGAGGGTCTTTCGGAGGGTTTGGGGGGGCCTTTCAGACGGGTGAGGAGGGTTTTAGGGGCTTCGCATGAGTTGTGGTGGCTGGGGGAGGTTTATAGGGTCTGAGGAGCTTTGTGGGGGTTTCTTGGGGGGAGTTTTGTAGGGATTTTATAGGCCTCTTGAGGGGTTTTTATAGTGCTTGGGGGTTTTGAGATCCCTCACCCGATTTGCTGTCACCATGCAGAATGCTCCCTGTAATCAGGGGGTTTTATCAGGGGGTTTGTAAGGTTTTTGTAGGGTTTGGGGGTTCCCTTTAGGATTCCTTTTAGAATTCTCTCATTTCCTGTAGAGTTCCCTTTAGGGTGCCCCTCGGCTCTGTATGTGGTCCCTGGCTGGTTGTGCGGTACCTAACTGGTCTTGGGCTCCCTGACTGGGTTGTGGGGTCCCTCCGTGACTGGCTGTGGCCCCCAGGATGACCTGACGCACAAGCTGGCCGACATCGTCAAGATCAACAACCAGCTGCGGCGCAACGAGCAGAACGGGGCGGCGGCCCACGTCATCGCCGAGGACGTCAAGCTGCTGCAGTTCCACGTCGCCACCATGGTGGACAACGAGCTGCCCGGGCTGCCCAGGGTACGGCACCAGTATGGCAACTGGGAACCAGTACAAACACTGGGAAGCGCTGTGGGGTTGCTGTGGAGTCACTGCGGGATTAGGATTGTCGCTGGGACTCGCTGTGTGGGGTTGGGGTGGCCAGTTAGCTGCTGGGGTTGTCCTGGGTATGGGACCAGTATGGCAACTGGGAACTGATGCAGGCGCTGGGGAACGCTGTGGGGTCACTATGGGACCAGTCTGTGCACTGGGAAACAGTGTGGAACCTTTACAGGGCTAGTGTAGGGATGGGATTGGCAATAAGCTGCTGGGGTTGTCCCAGGTACTGCAGCAGTATGGCACCAGTACAGCAGCTGGGAACCAGTATGGGATCGGTACAGGCGCTGAGGGACCAGGATGGACATTAATGCCCCCTTCCTTACCCCCACCCTTCTCCCATTTCCCCCCATTTCTCCTGCGTCTTACTTCCCATTCCCCCCACCATTCCCCTCCATCTCCGCTCCATCTCCCCTCCATCTCCCCCATTCCCCCACCATTCCTATCTCCCCCATTCTACCCCTACTCCCCTCCATTTCCCCCCATTCCCATTTCCCCCCGTTCCCCTGTTACGTTCCTTCCCCATTCCCATTCTCATTCCCCTTCCGTGCCCCATTCCCATTCTCCCCATTCCTGTGCCCATCCCCATTTTCCTTCCCATTCCCATCCTCGTTCTCCCCATCCCCATTTCCATTCCCTCCCCCATTGCCATCTCTCCCATCCCTCCCATCCCCGCTCCCTCTCCCCGTCTGGCCCCCAGGCGATGCAGAAGTCTGGCCGCCCCCTCAAGTCCCTGAAGCAGCGGCTGAAGGGGAAGGAGGGGCGGGTCCGGGGCAACCTGATGGGCAAGCGGGTGGACTTCTCGGCCCGCACCGTCATCACCCCCGACCCCAACCTGGCCATCGACCAGGTGGGCGTCCCCCGCTCCATCGCCGCCAACATGACCTTCGCCGAGATCGTCACCCCCTTCAACATCGACCGGTGCGAACTGGGAGGGCATTGACATGGGGTTTGGGGGGCGTTCAGGGTCCCTTGGGGCGCTCTGGGGAGGATTTGGGGGGTTTAGGGGGTCTGTCACCGCCGACACGACCTTCACTGTGATCATCACCTGCTTCAGCGTTGACTGGTGGATACTGGGAGGGTGTTGAGGGGGAGTTTGGGGTCATTTGAGGGAGTTTGGAGGGGATTTAGGGGGACTTGTGGGGTTGGAGAGGGTTTTATGGGGGTTTAGGGGGTCTGTCACCCGCAACATGAGCTTGGATCGGATCATCAACCCCTTCCATGTCAACCGATGGGCACTGAGAGGCACCGGGGGGCTACTGGGAGCACTGGGAGGGCAATTAGGGGGATCCAGGGTCACTTAGGGAGGTTTGGGGTGGGATTTAGAGTGCTGTAGGGGGGGTTTGGGGGCTCCATCACCCCCAACATGAACTTCAGCTTTGACTGGTGGGTACTGGGAGCTACTGGAAGGGCATTTAAAAAGTGTTGGGAGCCACTTAGGGTGGATTTAGGGAGTCGTTTGGGGTCTTTGGAGGCCATTTAGGGCTTTTTGCTTCAGGTTTGAGCCCCCCCGAACCCCCCCCGGCCAGGACAAAGTGGGACTTCCAACTCCGAATCCCAGTAAGTCCCAGTAAACCCCCTTACTGCAGGCTGCAGGAGCTGGTTCGCCGGGGGAACAGCCAGTATCCCGGGGCCAAGTACATCATCCGGGACAACGGGGACCGCATCGACCTCCGCTTCCACCCCAAACCCAGCGACCTGCACCTCCAGATTGGGTACAAGGTGGGGATCCCCAAAACTGGGGGGAGGACTAGGGGGATCTCAAAAACTTTGGGGGGGGTGTTCCCGAAGAACTGGGGGGGGGGGAATCCTGAAAACAGGGGAGGTGGGATTTAGGGCCAAGTCTTGAGGTCTTTCTGTGGGTCACCTTGAGCTTCTGGGGCTCCCTGAAGACCCATGAGGATTTTTGGGGTCCCCAAAC
Organism: Rhinopomastus cyanomelas; assembly: GCA_013400115.1. Taxonomy (NCBI): domain Eukaryota; kingdom Metazoa; phylum Chordata; class Aves; order Bucerotiformes; family Rhinopomastidae; genus Rhinopomastus; species Rhinopomastus cyanomelas. The sequence goes on from VXBP01000545.1 coordinate 27,476, forward strand.
CCTTCTGATTTGGGGTTCAACCCCCCCCAAAACCCCTGAAGCTGCTGGCTTCGAGGTGGAACCTTGCGATTTTGAGGTGAAACCTCTGGGTTTTTGAGGTCCTGAGATGGTTTTTGGGTCCCACCCTCGAACTTTTGGGGTCCGCCTTCATCTTGTCGGTCCTCACCTTAGGTGGAGCGCCACATGTGTGACGGGGACATCGTCATCTTCAACCGGCAGCCCACCCTCCACAAGATGTCCATGATGGGCCACCGCGTCCGCATCTTGCCCTGGTCCACCTTCCGCCTCAACCTCAGGTGCCCCCTGAACCCCATAAATGCCACCCCCGCCCCAGAAGCTGCCCCCTCAGAAAGGCCCCAGGTCCTGATCGTGAAGGGCCACCACAAACATCTGCTCTGGGCAGCCTCAGAGCAGCTCCTGGTGCCCCCCAACCCCACTGCAGAGCAGCCCCCCCTTGGTGCCCCAGAACCCCCCCAGTGAGCCCTCTCCGTCCCCCCACCAGCGTCACCACCCCGTACAACGCGGACTTTGACGGCGACGAGATGAACCTCCACCTGCCCCAGTCGCTGGAGACACGGGCGGAGATCCAGGAGCTGGCCATGGTCCCCCGCATGATCGTCACCCCTCAGTCCAACCGGCCCGTCATGGGCATCGTCCAGGACACCCTCACGGCCGTCCGCAAGTTCACCAAGAGGGACGTCTTCCTCGAGAGGGTGAGGCCTGGGGTGCTGCAGGGACCTGCTGGCATCTCAGGAGGTGCCTCAGGGCCACTTTATAGAGCTGGGAGGAGGTTCTTCTTGGACCTCAGGAGATTGTCCAGGAGCTCCAGACTCACAGTTTAGGGCCCTAATGAGGTTTTTGTGGGGTTTGAGGAACGTTCTGGTATCTCAGGAGTTTTCCTCAGGTGATTTAGAGTCATTTCTGGAGGCTGTAAGGAGGAATTTTGGGGCTATAAAGAGGTTTTTATGAGGTTTGAGGAACCTTCTTGGATTTCAGGATTCCTCAGGAGTTCTAGAGCCACAGTTTGGGGTTGTCTTGAGGTTTCAGTGGGGTTTGAAGAACCTTCTTGGATGTCAGGGGCTTCTCTGGGAGCTCTAGATCTTCAGTTTGTGGATGGAAGGAGGTTTTGAGGAACCTTCTGGCATCTCAGGAGGCTTCTGAGCCTCTCCAGACCTCCCAGTCACCTTCCAACCATCTTTCTGGGAGCAGATGTGGACATTTTAGGATCCTTGAGGGACACTTTGGCCCCCGGTTGGAGAAGCTGGGTGCTCATGGAGTTGTCCTCGCAGGGGGAGGTGATGAACCTGCTGATGTTCCTCTCGACATGGGATGGGAAGGTCCCTCAGCCGGCCATCCTGAAGCCCCGGCCCCTGTGGACCGGGAAGCAGATCTTCTCCCTCATCATCCCTGGCCACATCAACTGCATCCACACCCACAGCACCCACCCCGATGACGAGGACAGTGGCCCCTACAAACATATCTCCCCTGGGGACACTAAGGTGGGCTGGGGTGGACCAGTAGGTCCTGGGTCTGCAGGGGGGGTTGCTGGGACCTCAGCAGGCGTTGGTGGCATCTCAGAAGTGTTTGGTGGGACCTCAGGAGGGTTTGGTGGGTCCTCAGGGTGATCTGGAGATGTTTAGAGCAACTTGAGAGAGATCTAAGGGGGGTTTGGTGGGACCTCAGGATGATCTGGAGATGTTTTGGTGGAGCCTTTGATGCCTTGAAACCACCTTGAGGTGACCTTCAAGTTGTTGTTCAGGTGGTGGTGGAGAATGGGGAGCTGATCATGGGGATCCTCTGCAAGAAGTCCTTGGGCACCTCGGCCGGCTCTCTGGTCCACATCTCCTACCTGGAGATGGGCCATGACACCACCCGGCTCTTCTACAGCAACATCCAGACTGTCATCAACAACTGGCTCCTCATCGAGGGTCAGTGGCCACAGCAGAGGGTGGGGGGTTGTCCACGGCCACCTGATGGGACCTCAGGGTGGTTTGGTGGGACTTCAGGAGGGTTTTGTGGGACCTAGGGGTGATCTGGATGGTCTTAGTGGGACCTCAGGGTGATCTGGAAGGGTTTGGTGGGATCTCAGGAGGGTCTGGAGATGACTGTTGGGGGTAAAGGCATTTGAGAACCACCTCAGCCCCGACCTATGGGCACCTTGGGGTCTTCTGCTGAGGGCTTGGACCTCCTTTATGGAGTCAGCAGGGTTCCAGCTAGCCTTGGGCCACTGGATCTCCCCCAGGGGTGGCCAGAGGGGTTGGAATGGGGGTGAAGGTCACTCTAGGGTGGGGGAAGTACCTGGCTGACTACCCCCACCCCATTTCCAACCGCCTCCCCAGGTCACACTATCGGCATTGGGGACTCTATTGCTGATGCCAAGACCTACCAGGACATCCAGAACACCATCAAGAAGGCCAAGCAGGATGTCATTGAGGTGGGTTTGGGGGTCCTCAAGATCCTTCTGTGGTTCTTCAAGGTTCTTGTGGCGTTTGCCATGGGTTTTGTGGGATTTCTAAAGGTTCTTCAAGGTTTGTGTGGGGTTCCTTGGTACTTCTATGGGGTTCCTCGTGGTTTTCTTGGGGTTTCTCAGGGTTCTGGGAGGCTTCTCAGGGCTTTTTGGGGGTTCTTCAGGATTCTTTAGGGGTTCTTCAAGGTTTTTTGGAGACCTCTCACTGGATGGGCTCCTGACAGTTGTGGGCTGCCTCCTCTTGCCCCAGGACACACGTTGGGGTGCTCCTGGGGGTTTTGGGGTGCCCTCTTGACACTCGGGTGGCCTCACAGGTCATTGAGAAGGCCCACAACAACGACCTGGAGCCAACCCCGGGCAACACCCTGCGCCAGACCTTTGAGAACCAGGTCAACAGGATCCTCAACGATGCCCGAGACAAGACGGGCTCCTCCGCTCAGAAGTCTCTGTCTGAGTACAACAACTTCAAGTCCATGGTGGTGTCAGGCGCCAAGGGCTCCAAGATCAACATCTCCCAGGTCTTGGGGGGCTCCACCAGCTCTTGGGGGGGGGGTTCCTGGGGGGCCTGGTGGCTGTTAGGAGGATCTCAGGGGAGTTTGAGAAGGTTCTGGTGGGATTTGAGAAGGTTCCAATGTGGTTTACTGGACCTTCTCAGCATCTTCATGGGAGGTCCACGGTGGTGCTGAGCACCAGGAGGTCCATGATCATCATCTCCCAGTTCTTGGGGCCCTCCGTGAGCTCTTGAGTGGCTCTGGGGAGGTTTAAGAGAGGTGTCAGGAGGACCTTTTGAGGTCCATGGAGGTTTGGTGGACCAAGCTGACCATCAGGAGGTCCAGGTTGACAGTGACCTCCACCAGAACCTTCTCCCATCTAACTTGGGAGTCACCACAGTCCCTTGGGACCTTCTCTTTGGACATCTGGGGCCCCACCTAAGAGATTTGGTGGTTCAGATTGACCATCAGGAGGTCCAGGTTGACCTCCAGGAGATGCAGATGGATCTTGTGGACCGTCACACTGTTCCCCCCACCACCCCTGGATTTATCTGGAGAACAAACACCCGTTTTGAGGCCTGGAGATGTTCTAGACCCCATCTCATCACTCAAAAGGTCTTCTCCACCCCCCACCACAGGTCATTGCGGTGGTGGGACAGCAGAACGTTGAAGGCAAACGGATCCCCTTTGGCTTCAAACACCGGACGCTGCCCCATTTCATCAAGGATGACTATGGCCCCGAGAGCAGGGGCTTTGTGGAGAACTCCTACCTGGCCGGCCTCACGCCCACCGAGTTCTTCTTCCACGCCATGGGTGGCCGAGAAGGTCTCATTGACACTGCGGTCAAGACTGCCGAGACCGGTCAGTCCCACGATCACCGCTGGAGGTGGTTGTTGGCTCCATTGGGGGCCACCAAGAGGGTTCCTGGGGTTGGAAGTGAAGTGTTGGCACCCTGGAGTGAGGATTCTGGGGGGGTTGGGATCAGTAACCCACCCTGAGATGCCTCCTGGGGAGCTTCAGAGGTTCTTCGGGAGATCTAAAGGCTCCATAGACGTCTCCTGGGTTCTTTGGGGTGTACAAACCCTCCTTAGATGCCTCCTGCAGACCTGTAATGTTCTTCAGAACTCCTCAAACCCCACTTTATGTGTCTCCTGGGTTCCTCAGGCCCCTCAAGCCCTCCCTAGATGCCTCCTGAGGATCTCAAATGTTCTTCAAGAGCTCCAAACCCCTCCTTAGACTCCCCCAAACCCTCTTTAGATGCCTCCTGGGTTCCTCAGACTTCCCCTAACCCCCTCTTAGATGCCTTCTGACTTTCTCAGAACTTTATCAGAACCCCGTCAAACCTCCCTTAGATGCCTTCAGGGTTCCTCAGACCCCTCTCAAACCCCCCTGAGATACCTCCTAAGAAGTTCCTCCATCTTCTCCGCTGGTCCCACTGCAGGTTACATCCAGCGTCGGCTGATCAAGTCCATGGAGTCGGTGATGGTCAAGTACGATGCCACCGTCCGCAATTCCATCAACCAGGTTGTCCAGCTCCGTTACGGAGAGGATGGGCTGGCAGGGGAGAGCGTGGAGTTCCAGACCTTGGCCACCCTCAAACCATCCAACAAGGCCTTCGAGAAGAAGTGAGTGACCTCTCGCCTCTGGTGGGACCACTGCGCTCTCCGGTGGGAGGTGGGAGAAGGTTGTGGAGGGGGAAGAAGCTTCTGGAGGTGCCACCAGGTTCTTGAGATGCAACCAACTTTGTGGAGGAATCACCAGGTTCCTGGAGGTGCTCTCAAGTTGTAGAGGTGCCACCAGGTTCCTGTTCTGGAGTTGGAGGCAACTTGGGGTCTTCAAGCTGCTTCTTCTAAGGGTTCGACCCACCTTGGGGTCTTCGAAGCTCCTTCTCCTCAACCTGGGTCTGGTTTTGGTGCCCCCCAAGCTTCTCCTGACCAAGTTGAGACCCGAGTTGTCCTCCCAAAGCTGCTTCTCCTCAACTAGGGTGATGTTTTGGTGTCTTCAAGCTGTTCCTCTCCAAGCTGAGACCCAGGATGACGTGGCCAAGGTTCTCCTGGCCTGATGGCCCTGCGGTGGTGTCCCCCCAGGTTCAAGTTCGATTACACCAATGAGAGGGCTCTGCGCAGGACCCTGCAGGAGGAGCTGGTCAAGGACATCATGTCCAACGCCCACATCCAGAACGAGCTGGAGCGGGAGTTCGAGAAGATGAGGGAGGACCGTGAGGTCCTCAGGGTCATCTTCCCCACCGGCGACAGCAAGGTGACTCCTCGCACCCTCCTGGGGTGCTCCAGAACCCCCCTGAGATACCCAGACCCCCACCCAGGGCACCCCAAATCCCCCTGAGATGCTCCAGAACCCTCTTGGGATGCTCCAGAACTCTAGGAAATAGCCCAGATCCCCACCCAGGACACCCCAAACCTCCCTGGAGGTGCTCCAGAACCCCCTGAGATGCCTCAAAGCCTTCTGAGGACACTCCAAACTCCCCTTAAGGGGCTCCAGCACCCTGAGGTCCTTCAGCACCCCCTGAGATACCTCAACTCCCCACCCAGGACACCGCGAACTCCCCTGAAAAGCTCCAGAAGTGCCTGAGATGCCCCAAACCTCCCACCTTGGACACCCTAAATCCCCCTGAGATATCCCAAAACCTCCTGAGGTCCTCCAGAACCTTCTTAGACACTCTAAACTACCCTTAGGTACCCCAAAAACCCCCTGAGATATCTCATAACCTTCTGAGGTCCTCCAGAACCCCCCCAAGATACCCTAGAACCCCTTCCTCTTGATCTTCAAGTACCATCCATGATCCAAAGTTGAGGAATCCAACCCAAAATGTCCAGTTTTTGGAGCTTTCTGACCCAGATTTTGGGGTCATCTTCTCCTCTTTGTGGTCTTCTCCAGCTTTTTGAGGTCTTCTCCTCCCTCCCACCCAGGTTGTCCTCCCGTGTAACCTCATGCGGATGATCTGGAATGCCCGGAAGATCTTCCACATCAACTCCCGGCTGCCCTCTGACCTGCACCCAGTCAAGGTGGTGGAGGGTGAGTTAGCAGTGCTCAAGGCTTTGGTGGGGGGGGACACATGGGGCTGGAGGTCCCTCCTGAAGGTTCTAGAGGTTTTTCAAAAGGGTTTTGGAGGTTCTTGAGGTCCCCCAAGAAGCTTCTGGAGATTCTTAAGGTCCTTCAAGAAACTTCTGGAGGTTCTTTAGGTTCTGCAAGGTGGTTTTGGAGGCTCTTGAGCTCCATAAAGAAGGTTTTTGAGGTGCTTCAGGTCCCTCAGGAACCTCTTGTGGAACCTATTGATCAGCAAAAAGCTTCTGGAGGCTCTTTAGATCCCTCAAGAAGGTTTTGGTTCTTGAAGTTCCTCAAGAAGCTTCTGGAGATTTTTTTGTGGGGCTGGAGGGACCCACCTTGACCCCACAGCAGGGTCTTAGGGGACTTTGAGGTCCATCCCTGACGTCCAAGAAGCTTTTGGAAGTTCCTGAGATCCTTCAAGAAGTTTCGAGAGAGCTCTTCAATCTTTTAAAAAGCTCCTTGAGGTTCTTCAGGACCTTCAAGAAAGATTTGGAGGTTCTTGGGGTCCCTTAAGAAGCTTCTGGAGGCTCTTTAAGTCTTTCAAGGACCTCTTGGCAAACCCATTGACCACCAAGAAGCTTCTGAAGGCTCCTTATGCCTTTCCATGTGGTTTTGGAGGTTCTTGATGTCCCTCAAGAAGCTTCTGGAGGCACTTTAAGTCCCTCAAGAACCTCTTGGTGAACCCATTGACCAGGAAGAAGCTCCTGGAGGCTCTTTATGTCCTTCAGGGAGCTTCTGGAGGTTCTTGAGGTCCCTCAAGAAGCTTCTGAGGGTTCTTGAGGTCCCTCCACAACCCCTTACGGAACCCATTGACCCCCCCCAACCCCTTTGCTGCCCTGGAATGGCCCGAGGAGCCGTCTGACGGCGGCTGTTCTCGGGGAGCAGGGGTGAAGGAGCTGAGCCGGAAGCTGGTGATCGTCAACGGCGACGACCCCCTGAGCCGGCAGGCGCAGGAGAACGCGACGCTGCTCTTCAACATCCACCTGCGCTCCACCCTGTGCAGCCGCCGCGTGGTGGAGGAGTTCCGCCTCAGCGGGGAGGCCTTCGACTGGCTGCTGGGGGAGATCGAGTCCAAGTTCAACCAGGCCATCGTCAGTGCCGGGGCGCTGGGGGGGCTGGCGCTGATCTGGGGTCCTCAAGGCAGATCTAGGGGGGGTGGAGGGGGTCTTCAAGGTCTTAGGGGCAGATCTGGGGGTCTTGAGGGCAGATCTTGGGGTTCNCAGGCCTTGGGGGTGGGGCTCAGTTCCACCTCTGGGATGGTTTTGAGGTCCCTCTGACCCCCCAGGAGGTGACGGTGGGGTCACACCTGACCTTCTAGGACCAAACGTGGGACCTTGTCACCTCCATCTCCATGAAACTCATGGAGCAACATCTAGTGGAGGGTTTCAGTTCCACCTTCAGGATGGTTGTGGACCATCCTGTGTTGTCTTCTCCTGCCACCAGGCCCACCCCGGGGAGATGGTGGGAGCCCTGGCTGCCCAGTCCCTGGGAGAACCGGCCACCCAGATGACCCTCAACACTTTCCACTACGCGGGGGTGTCAGCCAAGAATGTCACCCTGGGTGTCCCGCGCCTCAAGGAGCTCATCAACATCTCCAAGAAGCCCAAGACCCCCTCCCTCACTGTCTTCTTACTGGGCCAAAGCGCCCGAGATGCTGAACGGGCCAAGGTGAGGCCACCGCAGCACCGGCGGACATCCTGGACGGGGAGGGAGCAGCAGGAACTTAGGTTCTCCAGGGTTCCCCAGGGTTCTTTAGTTCTCCAGGTTGTTTGAGGTTCCCCAGCTTCTCTAGGTTTTCCCGGCTCTTCAGGTTCTCCAGTTACGCTAGGTTGTAGGAGTCTGGTCTCAGGTGACCCCGTAGCCATAAGATGTCTTCTGGTGGCCCCATGGCTTCATCTCACCACCATGCTCCCTAGCCTGTGGTGCTCTGGTAGCCCCACCCCTGCACCTCCATGTCCTCTGTCTCCACTTCCATGTCCTCCACCCCTGGACCTCCATGTTTTCTGTGGTCTCTATCTCCACATCTTCCACCTCTGGACCTTCATGTTCTCTCCATGTTCTCCACGTCCATGTTGTCCACTCCTGGACCTCCCCATCCTCCGCGTTCTCCATCTCCTCCTCCTCCATGTTCTCCACGGTGTCCCCCCCGGCAGGACATCCTGTGCCGCCTGGAGCACACGACGCTGCGCAAGGTGACGGCCAACACCGCCATCTACTACGACCCCAACCCCCAGAGCACTGTGGTGGCCGAGGACCAGGAGTGGGTCAACGTCTACTACGAGATGCCTGACTTCGACGTCAGCCGCATCTCCCCGTGGCTGCTCCGCATCGAGCTGGACCGCAAGCACATGACCGACCGCAAGCTGACCATGGAGCAGATCGCTGAGAAGATCAATGCCGGTGGGTCACCACGACCTCCTGGCTGGGGGGCAACCTTGAGGGCACCTGTGGGAGGTTTGGGGAGGTTCTAACGGAGGTTTGTGGGGTTGGAAGGCATCTCAGGGGATTCTGGAGTAACCTTGAGGGTGTCTGAGGAGCTTTAGGAGATCCTGGGTAACACTTGAGGGCATCTGAGAGGGGTTGTTGGGGAGGTTGTGAAGGAGATTTGAGCATTTAAAGACATCTCGAGGTTCTGGAGCAGCCTTTTAGGGCACCTGGATTGGGGTTGAGGAAGGTTTGGAGACATCTCAGGAAGTTTTGGAGCAACCTTGAGGGCATCCTGTGGGGGTTGGGGAGGTTAGGAGGGAAACTATGGCTTTGAAGGCATCTCGGGAGGTTCTGGAGCAGCTTTGAGGTCATGTGGAGTGGGTTCTGAAGAAGATTTTGGGGGTCTGAAGGCATCTGGAGGGGCTTTGGGAGGAACTTTGAGATCATCTGAAGAGCTTTAGAGATCCTGGGTGACCCTTGAGGGCATCTGGGGGACTTTGGGACCTCCAGCTTGCCCGTTGATAGCATCTGAGTAGCTTTGAGGGCCTCCTGGCCATCAGGACACCTTGTGGAAAAAAGTTAAGAGCCCTCCTGGATGCCCCAACAGGGCTTCTCCTGCCTTTGAAACCTTCCGGGTGCCCCTTAGAGTGGTCAGGTGACCCTCAGGGTGGTCTGATGCCCAAGTTGTCTTCTCCTCACCCCACCCCAGGCTTTGGCGATGACCTCAACTGCATCTTCAACGACGACAACGCGGAGAAGCTGGTGCTGCGGATCCGCATCATGAACAGCGACGAGAACAAGATGCAGGAGGTGGGGGTGGCACCCGTGGGCGGGGGTTGGAGAGGGAGGGGACCTTCTCCCACCACCTGTGGTGCTCTCCTCCAGGAGGAGGAGGTGGTGGACAAGATGGACGACGACGTCTTCCTGCGCTGCATTGAGTCCAACATGTTGACCGACATGACCCTGCAGGGCATCGAGCAGATCAGCAAGGTGGGGGGCACCCGTGGGTGCTGCTGGGGGTGCTCATGGGGCTTGGGGGACCTTGAGGAGCACTTGGAAGTCCTTCACAGAGACCTTGGGGAGGTCCGGGGTGTCCGTGGTGGTGCCAGCAGACACTTGCCGAGGTCTCTGGGTGCCCCTAGCGCAGCAGCCGTGGGTGCCCTCACCCCGCCGTGCTCTCCGCCCGCAGGTCTACATGCACCTCCCGCAGACGGACAACAAGAAGAGGATCATCATCACGGAGGACGGGGAGTTCAAGGCCCTCCAGGAGTGGATCCTGGAGACCGATGGCGTCAGCCTCATGAGGGTCCTCAGCGAGAAGGACGTGGACCCCGTCCGCACCACCTCCAACGACATCGTCGAGATCTTCACCGTGAGTTGGGACCTCTCGGGGGTGGGGGAGCCTCAGGGCTTCTGGGATCTCAGAGCTTCTGGTTCCTCAGCTGGTGGCATCCCAGCTCTTGGTGTCTTCAGAGCTTCTGGTATTTAAGAGGTTCTGGTTCCTCAGCTAGTGGGGTCCCAGCTCCTGGTATCTCGAGGGCTTCTGGTTCCATGGATGATGGGATTCCAGCTCCTGGTACCTCCAGGGCTCCTGGTATCCTTCTCCCATGGCTGATGGGTTCCTGGTTGCTGGTATCTCCAGCGCTTCCCTTTCCCCTCCTGGTGCTCTCCTGGATGCTGGGATCTCAGTGGTTCCTTCCCCCGTGGTGGTGGCCTCCCGTAACTTGGTTCCTGCGCTGTCCCGTTGCCCGCAGGTGCTGGGCATCGAGGCCGTGCGCAAGGCGCTGGAGCGGGAGCTCCACCACGTCATCTCCTTCGACGGCTCCTACGTCAACTACCGCCACCTGGCCCTGCTCTGTGACACCATGACCTCGCGCGGCCACCTCATGGCCATCACCCGCCATGGGGTCAACCGCCAGGACACCGGGCCCCTCATGAAGTGCTCCTTCGAGGAGACGGTGGGAGCAACTGGGAGCTACTGGGAGAAAGACGGGGGAGGAGTTTAAGGGTTGAAAATGGAGGGGTTTGGGGAGAGGGCGTGGGAAAAGGGAGATGGGGCGGGTGGAGGTAGAGTTTTCAGCCCAAAGGTTGGACCTTCTGGTCCAGATGAGGAGGTTCCACCCCGGAGCTTGGAGCTTCCACTCCAAACGTGGAGCTTCCACCCAAAATCTTGAAGGTTCCACCTCAAATCTTGGACCTTTCACCCCAAATCTTGAAGACGTGGAGGTTCCACCTCCACTCCTGGACCTCCCACCCCGGATATTGAGGTCCCCCCTCCGTGTTTTTGGGGCGCAGGTGGACGTCCTGATGGAGGCGGCGGCCCATGGGGAGAGTGACCCCATGAAGGGGGTGTCGGAGAACATCATGCTGGGCCAGCTGGCGCCCGCCGGCACCGGCTGCTTCGACCTGCTCCTGGACGCCGAGAAGTGCAAGCACGCCATGGAGATCCCCAGCGCCCTCCCGGGCCTGGGCGTCGGAGGACGTGAGTGGGGCCCCTGCCCCCTCCAGATGTCGGGGAGCCCGCCCCAGATGTTGGAAGTCCCATGGAGAAAGCAGCTGGGGTCACTGAGGGGCCACCAGAAGCCACTTGCAAGTCAACTTGGGGCCACCCAGAGGTTTTTGGGGGAGACCTAACCTTCCCCCCAGATGTTGGGGGACCCCATAAAGACTTGAAAGTCCCATGGAGGGGAGCAGTGGGGGTCACCCCTAGGGTGGTGGCTTGGGGAACCTCAACGTTACCTGGAGCTCCTTGGCCACCTGAAGCCACTTTGGGGGCCACTGGGATCTCCTGAGATCTTGGGGACGCCCCCTGAGGCCTCTGGGGTCCTCCTAACCCCCCCTTTTCTCTTTGCAGCTACCGGAATGTTCTTTGGGTCAGCCCCCAGCCCCATGGGGTCAATGTCCCCAGCCATGACCCCCTGGACCCAGGCGGCCACCCCAGCCTATGGAGCCTGGTCTCCCAGCGTGGGTGAGTGAACTGGGCAAACTGGGAGTTGCTGGGGCAAACTGGGTGGGCGGGTCAGGAGGCACTGGGGTAAACCAGAAGGCACTGGGGTAGAGTGGGGGACACTAGGGTTGCCTGGGGGGTACTGCTGTGGACTGGGGGGCAGGTTTGGGGTCACTGGGGCAAACTGGGAGGTGCTGGAGTTGAGTGGGGGGAGCAGGTTTGGGGCCCTGAGGCAAATTGGGAGGTGCTGGGGAGCAGATTTAGGGGCACTGGGGCAGAGAGGCAAATTGGGAGTCCCTGGGGGCAGTTTGGGGTCAGATTTGGGCTCCCAGGAGGCACTTTGAGGGTCTGTGGGGTCAGTTTTAGGGACCCGGGGGCACTTTGAGGGTCTCTGGAGCAGTCTGGGGTCAGTTGTAGAGTCCCTGGGGCAATCTGGGACCCTGGGGGGCAATTTTATCCTCTCTGGGGGCATTTTGGGCTCCCGAGGGGGCCAGTTTTGGGGTCCCTGACCTCCTTTCCCCCCCTTTTCCCCTGCAGGCAGCGGGATGACCCCGGGAGGAGCCGGGTTCTCCCCCAGCGCCGCTTCCGATGCCTCCGGCTTCAGCCCCGGCTACTCCCCTGCCTGGTCCCCCACCCCGGGGTCCCCTGGCTCCCCTGGCCCCGCCAGCCCCTACATTCCCTCTCCCGGTGAGTGGAGCCCCAGATACCCCCTAATACCCTTAAATGTCCCAAACACCCTGTAGGGACCCCAGATACCCCTCTGTACCCGACAACACCCTAAATGTTCCCCTCAACAGCTCCACAACACCCCAAATACCCCCTTGACAGCCCCTCAACACTCCCTTCAACTTCCCCTAACACCGTTCCAAGACCCCCCCAGTCACCCTAGTGTCTCCTCTCCACAGGTGGCGCCATGTCCCCCAGCTACAGCCCGACGTCCCCAGCCTATGAACCCCGTTCCCCTGGGGGCTACACCCCGCAGAGCCCCAGCTACAGCCCGACTTCTCCCAGCTACAGCCCGACTTCTCCCAGCTACAGCCCAACCTCGCCCAACTACAGCCCAACCTCACCCAGCTACAGCCCGACCTCGCCCAGCTACAGCCCAACCTCGCCCAGCTACAGCCCGACCTCACCCAGCTACAGCCCGACCTCGCCCAGCTACAGCCCCACCTCGCCCAGCTACAGCCCGACCTCACCCAGCTACAGCCCGACCTCGCCCAGCTACAGCCCAACATCTCCCAGCTACAGTCCGACTTCACCCAGCTACAGCCCGACCTCTCCCAGTTACAGCCCTACCAGCCCAAACTACAGCCCCACCAGCCCCAACTACACCCCGACCTCTCCCAGCTACAGCCCAACTTCTCCCAGCTACAGCCCCACCAGCCCAAACTACACCCCGACCTCCCCCAATTACAGCCCCACCTCTCCCAGCTACAGCCCTACCTCTCCCAGCTACAGCCCCACCTCCCCCAGTTATTCCCCTTCCAGC
>VXBP01000547.1:0-19759 GCA_013400115.1 Rhinopomastus cyanomelas
CACACGCAGCCTGCTGCTCCCAGCACAGGAACATTGATTCACTGTACGCTTTATAAAGAAAACCAAAATGGAAAACATGCCCTCACCTGAAAGACAAGAAACTAGGCATGAAATCAAATCAGTGGTCTGTTCAGCCCAAAGCTCTGGTTTTCATTAATTCAGGCTACTGAGATACTTTTTCCTGTAAAAGAAAATGTTGAAAGTATTACTGTCTAATATAGCGCATAACTAATCAGGGCAAACAACAAAGAAATGTGATATTAGCAACCCACAGTGTGATGAGAATATGAACAAGTGTGACTTTAATTGTCAGAACCTAAACAATTCATTGGAATGTTTCCACTGAAGCACTGGTGGTCACTTAGAATCATAGGGTTGGAAGGGCCCTCCAAAGGTCATCTGGTCCAATCCTCCCTTACAACAAGCAGGGACATCACTCACTAGAACAGATTGCCCGCAGCTCCATCAAGGTTGACCTTAAATGTGTCCAGGGATGGGGCCTCCACCACTACTCTAGACAACCTATTCCAGTGGTCCACCACCTTCAGATTAAAGAAATTTTTCCTGATGAACAGTTCTTCCTCAGCCTTCTTACAGGCCCCTTTGAGGTATTGGAAGGTCACTACAAGGTCTTCTGAGAATCTTCTCCTTTTCAGGCTGAACACAGAATTACAAGGTTTTCAAGATGAGTATTACAATGTGTCTCTTAATCAATTTACTGGTGAAAATAATTATCTTTCAAATAAAAGGCATCTGACATAAGGTTTCATAACTTACTGATCACTTCCTGTGGTGAAAAGCAACTGAGGCAGTCAAATAATTAATTCATTAAATATAATATTGTAACAACACAGATTCAAGTACCTAAGTGCTGCTCTCAGAATCATGTCTATACTCCTAATTGAAAGCAGTTATGAGAGAACTGTGAAACATGGAAGACATAAAGCAGAAGATAAAGCTTCTTTTTCTAGATTAAAGTTTCTAAGAACAACAATTATCATCAAACTGATAAGAGCAATTGTCAGCTTTTAATTAATCCCACTTTCAGTTTCCCAAAACAATGAGACAAATCTCTGTGACTGCAATTTTTTTTAATTAAAGGAGGGCAGGGAAGCAGGAAGAAGCTTTTAGGGTGCTTTGAAAAGGCTCTTAAAAACACAGTGGAGGAAACTAATTAAAGGGAAAAAAAGCACCCACCACATTCAAACAGAACACGATGAATGAAAAGACTTCAAGGACAGCTGAAATACATTTCAGTGTCTGAGAATCCCAAAGATGTTATCAGAAGACACCACTTTGATAACTTCAAACCTGCAGCTTCCTGACAACTCCACAGAAAACTACTCAGCTACTGGGTACAATTAAACATCTCCTCAAAAAGAAAGCATAAACCACCAAACCCTTTTTACATTCAAGTATCATGTCAGCATGTAACAGCCAAGTGACCTTTCAATTGAGTTATATTAATTGCCTTCACCTTACATTAACAGGGAAGAAGAAACATACAACACAAATACGGCTAGTTCAAAAGTAGAGTTAAGGCCTCATCGTGATCAGAGAAAGTAAAATAGGTTGGTGAAATCAATACCACCTATGATCATCCTTTTTTTAGTGTTCTTCCTTTTTGTTGATTTCTATTCTGCAAGTTCAAAGTGCCTTACTGGTAAAATATATGATAATAAAAGTATAGAAGATCTATTACACTTTCTGACATGCTTCTCACCATACAAACATGGCTATATTGAGACCCCAAATTTAAGTACTCTCCATTAATACCCAAGACAGTTGGTTAACATTCAAAGACCACTTCTTTGAACCATGAAATAGAGCATTCCAACAGGGAGGAAGGCGTGGAAGGGAGCCAGAAGACCTGCGTGGTTAAACAGGTTTCAACAAGCTGCTGGGCAAACTAAGGAGGAAGAAGAAAGCCTATAGGTCATGGACTCTCCAGTCCCTAGGCACCTCTCCTGATCCCGATGACTTAGAAAATGGAGAGTGGCTAAGCAATAACTTCCACCGTCTCCCTTATTACTCACAGGTGCATCCCATCTGGGCCCATGGATTGATGTACATCCAGTTTGCTCAACTTATCCCTAACATAGTCCTCATTAACCAAGGCAGGTTTCTCTCTTGCCTTGACTTCCTCTGGAGCCTCACCATTCTGGAGCTGGATATCAAGACAGCCCCCAGAAATATAGACAAAGGCAAAGAAGGTGTTCAGTATCTGCTTTCTCTGTATCCTCTGTCTCCAGGGCACCCACCTCATTCAGCAGGGCCCCTACGTTGCCTCTAGTTTTATTTTTACCTGCTATGTATTTGAAGAAGCCCTTTTTGTCGCCCTTGATCTCTCTTGCAAGGTTTCATTCCAAAAAGGCCTTGGCTTTTCTAGTTACATCCCTACATTCTCTTACCAGAGCCTTATAATCAACCAAAGTGGCCACCTCTCCTTCCATGACATATAGGCTTGCTTCTTCTTCAGTTTGCCCAACAGCTCCCTGTTTAACCACGCAGGTCTTCTGGCTCCCTTCTGTGCCTTCCTACCTGTTGGAATGCCCTTTTCTTGGGCTTCAAAGAAGTGGTGTTTGAATGTTAACCAGTTTAAAGTCCTCTGCATGAGTCCTGCCCCACAACCCTTTTTCCTCTCTGAGATAAACCCCTTCCATGTGTATCTGCAAGGTCTGGCATCTGACAAAACCAGTTATTATCAAACAGCCTAAAGCCCTGCCTGTAACACAAGTCTCCTAGCCAGGCATTAATGGACTGAGTCCTTCCATTCTGGCCTGTGTCCTCACCCCAAAATGGAAAAAATTACCTCAGATAGAATTAACTCTATAACTGTATGCAGAAAGAAGAAAGAAAAAGTTAAGCAAGTTAGAGAACACAAACTAGAAACTCTGTCACAGATGCTATCATATATTCTGAGAAAAATACAATGGGAGCTTACTATCGTATCAGTCCTTGGGTTTTTTTTACATTAGAGATCTGGGGAAAGAATATGTCAATCAAGCAGAGAGGTACAAGCACTCCCTCTTCTATTCATCTGGAGAGACCCTCCAGGCACCTATTTTGTTTTTCCCACTCTCATTTGCAAATGCCAGACCCTCGGCCATCCAGACCAACAAAGTCTTCAATTCTGCAGCATAGCTTCTCCAGCAAAACGCTGATCAGACAGGCATGATTTCTCAGCACCTGGAACTGCATTCCTCGATGCAGGAGACATGCTCTCAAAAAGAACTCCCTTCCTTGCCCAAGATCTAAGGATTCTCAAGTCTTTCTGTTTCCTTCAGAGCAGACAGTTCAGCTAAGCACAAAGGAATCCTCAGCTGCCTCTCCTAAGGCTCCTTCTCTCCCCACTACTCAAGCATCCTGCTTTTATTTAGTGGCAGAAATGACAGTCTCTCCTCCTGCTGATCAGTGGCTCAAAGATGGCTGTGACTGGCTGCATGGCCCTAGTCAGGTGCAGAGCTCAAGATGCTGACCGACTGCATGGCAGGTGTCCCAAGGGGCTTCCCTAATGCCACTAACGTGGCTGAGAGGGTTCCAGTCCCCTCTTGTCTGAAGAATTTTTCAGGTCACCATGGGTTGCTGGATGGTTGCCCCTGGAGGGGGAAAATCGGCGCTAAGTTCTTCCTTCTCTGGTGTGCAGTGCCAGCTCGGAGCTGGGCCAGGCCAGAGCCCACTCTCTTGTCTCCAGCTAGGGAGCAAGCTGCCATGTCCCCTCCATCCCATCCTCCCACCTGGAAGTGGGGAGGGGAAAGACAGAGCTCCATGCTGGTGTGCTGGGGCAAAGCACCCAGCAAAAGAGCCAGAGCTAGACCATAAGCCCCCTTTTATAGTGTCACCTAGTCCCCACCTCTCCCAGAACACTTCACCGGTGGGTTGGTCCTCTTAAAACAAAATGCACATTTTTCTTCATAAAAGCACAAATCCATACATTGCAACCCCAGGTAACTATAGACCAGTCAGCCTCACCTCCATCCCAGGAAAGGTGATGGAACAATTTATCCTTGATGCTGTTCTCTAGGCACATCCAGGACAAGAGAGTCATTAGGGGCAGTCAGCATGGCTTCACCAAGGGGAAGTCATGCTTAACCAAACTGATAGCCTTTTATGAGGGCATAACCAGGTGGAGAGATGATGGCAAAGCAGTAGATGTGGTCTATCTTGACTTCAGTAAAGCATTTGACACAGTCTACCACAGCATCCTCGCAGCCAAACTGAGGCAGTGTGGTCTAGATTTTTTGGTAATCAGGTGGATTGTGAACTGGTTACAGGGTAGAAGTCAGAGAGACAAAGTTTGGTTGGAGGCCTGTATCTAGTGGAGTACCCCAAGAGTCGGTACTGGGACCAGTACTACTCTATCTATTCGTTAATGACTTGGATGAGGAATTGAAGTGCACTGTCTGCAAGTTTGCTGATGACACAAAGCTGGGAGGAGTGACTGACACCCCAGCAGGCTGTGGGCTGGAGAGCTGGGCAGGGAGAAATTTCATGAACTATAACAAGGACTAGTGTAGAGTCTTGCATCTGGGCAAGAACAACCTCAGGTACCAATACAGGTTGGGGACTAACCTGTTGGACAGCATGATGACCATGAGCCAGCAATGCACTCTTGTGGCCCAGAAGGCACCCTTACCTCTCAGCCTGGCAATGTAAAACTACATTTGCAGGCATTAATTTGAACTGTGGGCAAGAAAGCTTATATTAAATAAAAATTACATTTAAAAACCCCCTAAAACATAAGACCAGAAGAACAGTTTTTATTTATTCTGTTAAAATCAAAGTTTTAAAGTGTTCATTGAAAGTTTCACTAAATTATCCTTAATAAATAATAACTTGAGTAGCACCTAAGACTCGTCTTCATCTGCTTCTTGGTTTTGTTGGATACGTGGAGATAGGAATTGAATCAAGTTATTCGCACATTCACTGTAATTCAAGAACCTGTCGCTTATCCTCCAGAACTTCTTCCTCATGATCCATTTGGCTTTCATCTCAGCCCCTTGAAAGAAGCACACCACAGTGATTTTTAGCAGCTCAATTTCCTCAAGCTACTCAATTTTAAGCCTTAAATAACATATGTTCTTGTATGTAGAACTAAAAGGCATGTATATTTTGCAAGTGAATGTATATTATGCATTTTTCCTTCCCTCAGTTTTTGTCACATACATTTTCAACTCTAACAAATACAAAGCAAATAATGTTGTTATGATTGTGGAAAAAAAACCCCAAAACTACCAATTTCTTGGTGACAGATAGAACTTAGGCTGTCTTACTGTATCCAGTCACCTCCTTCATCTCCAAAACAATATAATGTACTATTTAAATCTCAGCATTGTATAGTAAGAAAACCTAATGCATGTCAAATTAAAAGCATAATCACAAAATTTATAGTGTAGGGTCTCAAAAACAAAACATACAATTTATTTCTTAACCTGAGATACCTGAGAGCACTCAGGACACTCGTAGTCAGCATGTGAAGTACAATCACAAAACTAAATTTCAGTTCTGGCAGACATTTGATGTATTGACAAATTTGCAATATCCTAAAAACCGTAAGTTTAACTTACCCAAGAGTATTAGCTCTGCTGAGGTCTTTTAGCTCCAGGTCTTGATGGAAAGCTGTAGTATTTCCACCCATCTTCTC
Organism: Rhinopomastus cyanomelas; assembly: GCA_013400115.1. NCBI lineage: Eukaryota > Metazoa > Chordata > Aves > Bucerotiformes > Rhinopomastidae > Rhinopomastus > Rhinopomastus cyanomelas. The sequence goes on from VXBP01000547.1 coordinate 5,645, forward strand.
TAAGTGCCTGCTGGAGGAAGCTACAACCTCAAAAGTGAAGCTGTAACATTTTTCGGGACCTGGAATATTTTAGGCCAGGTCAGAACAAACATTAACAACACAATGCTGAAGCTACAGTATCAGTTTTAAAGCAATTGCATAGCAATAAAAACCCCTTACCATTAGAAGTCTCAAAGCAAATTTAGCTGATGAAACATATCACTAAAAGCCCTCAAATACATCATGAATTTTTTATTACACTTTTTCTCTATCTTTAGAAGTAGTGGAGAAGGCTTGTTTCTCAGATGTTTATGCCAGCGCAGTATGAAACTTCACGTAGAGTGCTCACTGATACCTACATGAACTCAAAATACAGTAGGAAATGTAGAAGCTGGGCAGCTGACTAATGGTGGTAGGTATTTAAAACAGAGTAAGAGGATGTCCCCTCCTAGGATCAGGGAATAGCAGAAGAAGCTTTTCTCCTCCTCAAACCTTTATACTGAGCATGAGGTTTCTGGGATGGGACTCATCTGGGAGGCAGCTCAGGCAGCAGCCTTGGCTTTGGCCCCTCTCAGCTTAATCTGCTGGCTGACTTCACACTGCTAATGGTCTGCACATCATGGTTGCCCTGGGATTCTGTCCTACTGGAACCATGACAGATATCTCATTAAATGTTTGGGGGTTTTTATCAGAGAAATTTATTATTTGAAATAATAGCTGCATGTCCTACAGATTCTTACAATAAAATGCAAGGAATAAAAAAACTTGAGAAAGACATGTAGATTCGAAGCTTAGGGACATGGTTTATAGCTTGGTGGAGTTGGGTTAATGGTTGGACTCAACAATCTTAAGGGCGTTTTACAACCTAAAGGATTCTTTTATTTTATGAAAGCTGCAAGAAACAGGTTCCTTCTACTAAATTAAGGGTAGGTCAAAGTATGAAGACATGGAAATAAATCACTGCTCAATCACAAAAGCCTTGTATCATCAAATGGGTTAATGCATTTTTTAATTAAGATCAGTAAGCTCCGAGAAGGTAAATAAAGAGCTACTTATTTTCATTATATTACTTGTAAGCATGAGGGGAGATAAAAAAGCAGCACTTACCTGCACAAGTTTGTAATTCTTTTTCTAGATTACTCAGGGCTTCTTGGTCAGCAAGGTATTCCCAAAGATACTCATCTTCAGTAATATCAGGGCACTTGTGTTTTGACATCTCAGATTCACCTCTAAACACAGACATAGGCGAACTCCTTTGTCTTGGGCAATTTTCAGTCAATTTACAGTGTAATGTACTGGTTGACCAAGGTCTTCTAGATTCAAACCCTGAAAAAACAAGAAGGTCACAGACTATAATAATTTTACATATAGAGAATTTTACTTCAGCTCATTAATGAAATTAATTGTAGCTATAAAATTATCCAAACAGATTATTAATTTTGCATAAGACTGTGAATGGATAAAGTTTAAAGAGTTTACAGTTGTATTGAGAGGTAGCATTTCACACTTCAGGGGTATCCGTCATCAGACATAATACTTAGAAAACCTTTTATGTCTGGTGGCACAGATTTTCAGGGAGAGGAGAGACATAGAATGTGTGTAGAAAGCTTAAAACTTTAGTTCAAGCCAGTATGCATACAATACAGATGCTTTCAAATATGTTTCCTGGGAATCAAATTTGACAGTTGCAATTTCCACACATTGTGTTTTTAAAATTAAAATGCCAGACTGTGTTGCTTAAAATGAGAGAAATAATGTAAACTACATTCATTGAGATGGAGACAGGTGAAATTGAGAAAAGCAACCAAAAAGTTCAGATGCAGTTATGCATTACCTGTTCCCTTGTTTCTCACAGGTTATGTAATAGGATTTATTTTGGTAGGATGAAGAAATTTTTTGTTAGATCAAACCCATAATGCACAAGATGCTGCAAAACACGCAGTGATACATAACCATGTTCTAGACAGTTTATTATCTAAATATTCAAGTAACTGGGTAGAGGTAGGAGTAGAAACTAAGCACAATAAGAATTACTAGTGACAGCTGGAAAGAGGTAATTTTTAAGTAAACAGTGCATTCTTGTGAAAACAAAGCCATAATAGGTTATAAACCATATACCCAAAGCACAAAGAGATAAAGACATAAAAATGACCTAACCTGAACAGAAACATCACAGACAGCATGTCTACTTTTAACCCAAAAAAAATAACCTGTTAACGTAGGATTTCAACATTGCTGCTGTCCTTACCAGGGTTTGACCTACACACTGACATCAGGGGAGAAATCCTGCTTTGAGTGTCCAAACCACTTGAAGGTTTATTCAACTGACTTTGTAAGACACTTTGGACTACAGTCATCAGCATATCCACTTAAGCTCCTTTCAGGAACCCACTTTTTGCCTCCTGAAACGAAAAATTATTAAAAGAAATTATTTGCATGTTTCGTGTTATTATGCATTTACTGTTAATAGATTTTCTGCATTTACTGTGTGTAATTTAAGCAGAATCATGCATCACTCTAACAGGCTTATTTTGAGTCATATACTTGATTGAATTATCTTTCACGTGCACTAACCACTTCATATTCAGCATTAAAAGCTTTTTCTGTGATGTACACGGAACCAGATTCTTGGGGGATAAAAAGAATCATATAAATCTATGGGACTATATTACAGTATCACAGTAATGATAAGGTTGGAAAAGACCTTAAAGATCATCCAGTCCAATCTAAATCCAAAAAAAAACCCCAGTAATCCTAACATCTAACATCTAGATCATGCCACTCAGCCCCTCATCCAGCCTAACCTTGAATACCTCCAGGGACAGTGACTCAACCACCTCTGTGGGCAGCCCATTCCAAAACCAAATTGCTCTTTCAGTGAAAAATTTTTTCCTAATGTCAAGTCTAAACCTCCCCTGATGGAGCTTAAGACTATGACCCCTTGTCTTTTCTCCAGTGGCCAGGGAGAAAAGACCAACCCCTGTCTGACTACAACCACCTTTCAGATAGTTATAAACAGCGATAAGATCACCCCTGAGCCTCCTCTTTTCCAGACTAAACAAACCCAGCTCCCTCAGCCTCTCCTTGNTATTGATGTTATTTACCTCAAGATAGTAAGTTTATTTTGTCTCTGCACAACAGCAGCAGTTGTGTTGGCATGACTTATACTCCAAAGTGAGAATTAAAAGAGAGCTAGATCCATGTTACATGAAGAGAAGGATGTTTTACAGCAACAGGGGTAAATATGTCTAGAATGTGAGGATTTTACTCATATGCTGTTAGCTGGAAATGGGGTATTGCTGTGCATAGGGCTAGAGTCAGCATGCTGTGAAGATGGTACTTCAAGCCTTACTTGCTTAGGATTTACACCTACAGCAAAGAAACCTTCAAGTCCCAAATACGGTGTAAAAATGGATTTCTGTCTTGTGGCTACATCCTGTAACTTGAACAAAACACAAAGATATTAGAAATAGGAAAAGAAAACAGGCAATTTCAGTTGAAAGTTTTCATAGAATCATAGAATCATTAGGGATTGGAATATTATTAAAATGCTTATTTCACAAATCTTGGAATGCTTATCACAGGGACGATGGTTTTGCATAACAAAAGCTTTTAAATCCTACTAACTTCCATTGCTAATGTTGTGGAAGGTTAGGTCTATTCTTCCACTGATAGAATATGGACATGAAAAGCAGTTTTTCTTTGTTTTCATTTATCCTTGGGTACAGCAACTAAAGTTGATGCTGTTTATGACTCCAAATGTCCCAACTTTTTTTAGCATTTTCTGCTTTCCATGTTATTTTCAGTAGAAAAGTATTTGAAAAATTTTGGTTAGATAAGGGTAACTAGAATTTTGGAGCTTTCAGTTGGGACATGACATGACCTTGTTCCAAAATGAGGAAGATCTGCCTTCTCTTCTGGCCTTTTTTTTTTTGTCTCAAGATTAGCCTGCTCTTCTTTTTACTTCTTTTGCATAATCTTTTCTTTCATTTCATTTTAATATCAAGAAAAGAATGAAAATACAAAGTGGAAAGAAGTCTTCATCTCGCACATAAGAAATGGGGTGGGCAGGGACAATCTTCTCATTAAAACTATAATCTTGATTGCTTTGTAGCGGGATTTCTGGAGGACAATGGGGGAAAGTGGTGGAATATTACATGGTAACCATGAAATCATCTACGCTGGGAAAGTGGTTTAGAAAAATCTATTTAATAATCAAAGATATAATATTTTACCGCTAATGACTTTGTAACTACAGGTAAAACCAAACTATTGCAGACACTGCCCAGTTCTTGTGAATCTTCGTTGGCTTTCTGCAGTTGTGTCTCGTGGAGATACTTGCTGCTCATTAACTCAGTAGGGTGAGAAAACTTCTCAGGTAGTTCACAGGAGCCAAGCAATCCTCTCATAGCTCTTTGTGTAACATTTTCCTTTTCAACTGCATTTCTGTCACGATGACTGCAGACATCAATTTTTCCTACAACAGTAGAACAAAATCATGGAAATAGGATATTTTTGTAATTTTAAAATGTATAACCTGTAAGTCTACTTTATTTTCTTAACAAACTTACAATATGAAATCTAATTGAAATTATCCCTAAGTCATAACATTGCAAATAAGACAGTTAACTTTTTTTAACTCCCTGCCTCATATCTGTTACACATGGACTACACATATCAGGTAGTAGAACCAATTTGAGTGCATTTCTTATTACACATCGTCTATGAAAACATTAGATTTTGATAATAATCTGAACAGACTTCCAAATATTTGTTCCTGCTCATGTTATTTTCTTATATTTAGAATACTATAATCTAACCAGTGCCAGCATGAGACTGTAATAGTAGCAATTTCATAACAATGAGGAGTTTAATTGTTTGAAATACTATCAGGCTGTGAATAATTCTGCAAGCTGGTTTCTTTGTTTATACAAGAGACAGTCCCTGTCCTGTGCCCAAAAAAAGCACTTCAATCACATCTCATTAGTCAGCTCTCATTTGCTTTTTCACATTTGAAGACTTATATAAGCAGTTTCTTGAACTAAGCACAAAGAGAACAAGTGCTGGGTCCTGGAGTGCTGAAGCAATTGCATGAGGCTTGCAAATAGTAAGAAACTAATTGCCCTCACACTCCAATGTCTTTCTTTTAATATTAAAAATCTGACAATGTATTTTTACATAGTTTAGGGGAAAGATCTTGGGACTCCTTAAGAGTGGCACAAAATCAAGCTGCCAAACTTTCACAGTGATTTCACTGATGTGCAACAGGCATGGGAATACTTAGACAGAGATGATGACATTCTGTGCAGAACAGGTTATCATTTATACAGTTTCGCAACTTATCCACACAAAAGCATTTTTCTGCATAAAAAAGACAAGTGTCATACATTAAATAAACTGAGAGATCTGCAAGATCCCTTAATCTGCTTTAATAATGTGTGTTTTATCCGTGTATTTAAGTATTGTCACAGCAGATGTCTATCTTTTAAAAACAGCTTGTGCAGCTCATAAAATCATGGTGAGGAGACCTGCATAGCTCAGGGAATGATCCATATTTTATTGATCTTTAATTATTTTTTGGACAATCATCATGGTTGATTACCACATCCTATATGAGAATGATAAAACTGTACATGCGTATTTCATACAATTAACTTTCAAATTTACCTTTATAAACTTCTTCAGAAGAAACCAGATTTCTGTCAAGAAGAAGCAGCAAAAAAATACTAAGTGTCAGCTGTGGAAGTGAAATGACAAGATGACTTTCACATCATACCTACAGTTCTTTGCAAAAGGTCTTGCACTGTCATTATCATCTACAACTGCTGAACCAATTTGAAGCAGAGGAAAGAGGAAAGATCAGAAGAATAATATGCAACTAAAGGGATAACATTTAATAATAAATAAATTTGGAGAGAAGAATTGCACATGTATCATTAATGATTAGGACATAGTATTGTCTGGAATTACAAGACTAGTCAAGTGGAAGTATATTAAAAGTTCATAAAGCTGACCAATTGCAGACTTGTCTCTGCTAGTCCCTGCTCCTACTGATGTAAGAGCATACAAAAGAGAAATTGTACCTGTAATTCAGGACATACTCATATCCCACATGGTTTAACACTGGAATGGTCAAGCGAACAAAATAAAGCTATTTCAAAGTGACGCCTCTCCGGTTACAGGCAATTAATACATCTTGGTGGCTCACTAAGAAAGTTGAACATTTAATCTCACTATAGACTAACTTTAACAGTAAATGTATCATATATCTGACAACTGCCAATCTGTTCTTAGAACATCATACAAATTAATAATCAAATCCTTAGGTCATTTGAGTGAAAAATTCAAATACAAAACCAGCAATTCACAGACAGAATGTTGGAAGCAACATACAAGAAGAGAAAGCAGTAACAAAGCATCATGACATTGGTCCAATCTGTGTATCTTGTGCCAATGATAAGTGCATCTTAACTTTGCCTTAAAAGAATTTACAACCAAGACTTTTCCCCTTTCATATGGCTGTAAATAAAAGTGACTGTTATTTAGGAATGTTACTGAATCCAAAGACAGCACTATTCCATTTTCTCTTCCAAATAATCTCTTCATTTCTGACACCTTGCAAACTGCTGCTGTGGTTCAGCTTTTCCTTGCTGATCCATCTCCAGATCCCCAGCTTCCATCCTCATAAAGTCACATGATTCTTTCAAGTCCTTGCAATAAAAACCAAACATATTCAGTAACAGATTAAAATTCAAAACACTTAATTGATTCAGAGTCTGTAGAATGTGGTTTTGTATAATTTCTATATCGTTCAGATTTCTGGACACAACAGACAAAAATGAAAAGGAACCTCTGGAAAGATAAATTTTCCATATTTGTATGGAAATCTACACAAAGCACTGATAATTAGAAATTATTGAACTCTTGCTACTTTAACAGATCAACATTTAAACACACCACTTCATATCGCTGTGAAGATCTATGAATTCATTTATTACATACTTACATTATCAAGGAATTCAATTTTCAAAGAGGACTCTACACTCTCAGAAATCGTGTTGGGTACTTCCTCTCTAAAAACAGATCTCCAATATCTCTTCACTTCTTCAACTATGAGATATAATTAAAGAGATGCATTTCCTTTTTTCCTGTTCAAGATACATCTATACAATGTAAACTTTTTACTTATTATGAAATACTATAAATTTGTCCTTTCATTGCTGATATTTTCTTTAAGCAGAAACTGCTTAAGTATGTAACTGCTCAGCAATGGTAGCAAAAGAAAATTCCAAGAAAAACATTGAATAGTTGAATTAAATAAACAGCTATTACACCTGTTAAGTCATTGATGACATCTTCATCATCATCACTTCCTTCTCCTCCTCCTCCAGTCACAGCCTGTTGTACATTCAGTGTTTGTTCAGGCCTTATATCTTTAATGCAACTACCAGATATTTGATCATTAGGAGTTCTACAACAGAAAAAGACTTTAAAAGTCATCATTTTTTTCTCTATGAAATTCCTATAGCAAACATCTCAAAACCAAGCAAACAGTTATCATTAACAGGCTTCAAAGTCTATAATACACTGAAATAGTAAACTATCAAGTCCGTTATTATGGTTACTTTATTAAAATTAAACACTCTGCTTAATTTTAATATATAATCCTTAATAATCCTTAACTCTCACTAATATATCTAATATCTAAAAAGTTGCAGTGGATATGTTTTTAATACTATTAGGTATTTCTGACTTCCTTCACTAGTACCAAGCAACTCTAACAATACCTTCCGTATTTCTTAAGCAAGAGTTTCTCCAGGTAACTCAGGCCATCCTTCTTGAATTCAATTTGGATTGGTTCCTTCATAACGATGAGATTGGTCTGAACCTCACAAATTCCCACAGATTGTATTCGAAACATTTAAAAAATCATCATAATAAAGCTATTTTGATTTACAAATTTACTATTTAACTACATTATTTGTGAATGAGTGTCAGTTTTGCAGTCTGTGGTAAGTCTCTGCATAATTCAAAAATTTTAATGGTCAGCAGACTTCAATTTACACGGCTGTCAAGATTGGGGGTAGCCAGCATAAACTCCTTTATTTATAAAGGAACACAGAAAGAAAAATTCAGTATTCTAAGAGAATATCCACTCTCACTAATCAAAAAAATCTGCTAAGTCACCAAAATGGCTACTAATGTCGTTAAAATACAATTAAAACTGAAAAAAATGAAAAGATTATACCTGATGACACCTCTCCAGCATGCAGTGGCTCTCTGTGATCACAACTGCCTTTTCTCCACTGAAGCAAAGCTTCCTGGAAAGACTTTGCAGCTTCCTCCTTGTTAAACATATCATCTAACAATAATCTTTTGTACTGCTTTACAAGGCCTGGGCAGGTTGATTCTGAAGACAGTTCCTAATTCAGTTCCACAACAGAATTAATAGAGCACTTCTGATGATAATCTGCTCCCCAGTTACATACAATAGCAGCAACATTTTCCATATCAGCTATGGAAATGCAGCAACCGTTTCATGAATTTAGCTGATCTGGTGATTAAGATCACTCAGTATTCATGTGTTCATGTTCACAATGCAATTTGGGCAAAATAGGGAGCAAAATAAGAAAACAACAAAGTTTGTATAAGCACACAAACAAAGCATTTAACCTAAATAGTGTTGGTAGGCAGAAAGAGCATCCGTGGACAGCCAATATACCGTGTATAGGATGGGTATTATGTTGACAGGGAGAAAGGGGCTGTGCAAGTCTGACAGCCTGATCATGTCTCTTGAACATCTCTCCTATGACGAAGGGCTGAGAGAACTGGGGCTGTTTAGTCTGAAGAAGAGAAGGCTAAGAGGTGATCTTATTAATGTCTGTAAATATCTGAGGTGTGGGGCCAGTCTCTTTCTGGGGGGACCAAATAATAGGACAAGGAATAATGGGGATAAGCTAGAACATAAGAGGTTCCACATCAACATGAGAAGAAATTTCTATACTATGAGGGTGACAGAGCTCTGGAACAGGCTGCCAAGAGAGGCTGTGGAGTTTCCTACTCTGGAGACTTCCAAAACCCACCTGGATGTGTTCCTGTGTGGCCTGACCTAGGTCATCCTGCTCTGGCAGAGGGGTTAGACTAGACAGTGTCTATAGGTCCCTTCCAACCCCTAACATTCTGTTTCTGTCATATTATGATCCTGCACTTGGCCCACTGCAGACAAAGCTAAAGCCATTCTACCTAAGGATTTACTTTTTTCCATGCTACCTTAGCAGTATCTACTGATGCCAGAAGAGAAAACTTGTCTGGTGTGACCTGATGCTTGCTATTCACTTTCTTCTGCTTATGATTAATTTTTAATTCATTATTATTTACTCCCTTGAAGACATGATCAACAACTTCCAGTTTTCCAATGTGTGTATCAGCTTCTGTCTGTTAATGAAACATCAAAAAACTTTCCCCCAAACAGCACATTAAAAGCAGGTAAGTAACCACATCTTGAGGAGTGATGGTGACATAAGCACATAATAATTTTGATAATCAATGGCGAGCAAAAACTCGGTAACTTGGATATTCCATTAGGTACTGCATAGGACAGACTAAGTGGAGCATTTTATATGGCATACATCACTTAAGCAAATTTATGAGCTATGTGCTTTACTAATAAAGTTCTGCTTACTGAAGCTTCTCATCAAACAGAAGCACATCTGCCGAGGTCAGCAAGAGAAAAATGAGGGACTAAGAATACCACTTCACATGAAAAAAATAGTCCAGGTAGGTTCAAACTATAAAGAACCGGAATGAGTTTGACAGAAAATAGCTACAGAAGGAGAATAAAAGTTTTACTCACATTGGGATTTCTCTGCTTTGCAACCTTCATTAGAACAAAATTACTGGAGAAATGCAGTGTGAAGGTTTGATTGCCAACTCCTGAATGAAGAGTGAGGAAACAAATAATATCTGATGTTTATCCTTTCCTGTTGTCCCTCCCTCACACAGAGACACAGCAGAAGGAAAGATCTTTTGTCTACAAAATATTCAAGAAAGATATTCTTACTATGAACGCACAAGAGCAATAAAGGCACAGCAGGAAGTGTAATCAGAGAGAGTTAATGATGTCAAGCAGACTTTGCAAAACCAGAATGTACTCAGCTCCTCCTGTCCAACTACTCTATGCTAGAATCAAGTCAGTGACTTTGCAGTTGCAGGTTGCACATCAAATAGGACTTGTGACGTGACAGTAGGTACACGTGGATACAAACTGCTTTAGACTGCTTCAAACCGCAGTTTCTCTTTACCTTTCACAGTCTTTCTCTGATTCTTACACTGCAGCGCAGGATTAGTAAGGTTCAAAGTCTGCTGTGGGAGCGTGTAAGCCTTGTCTTCTTCCTTAGTCAAATTTGCCTATAATTATCTAGATTCAAAATACTAAGGCATAGATTGTATCTTCCCACTAAGATACAATAATAAGTAAGGGTGATTTCGACAAAGACGTATTTATCAGATCAATAGGTTGAGCAATACTTTTTCTTAAGAATTTCCTGACACAGTTTCTCTGATAATAATTAAGTCCAGCTATAAAGCAGGTTGATACAAGAATAAAAGAAAACAAAAACAAGCACAATAACACATCATTTGGAAGAACCTTAGAAGAATAAATATTGTGGTTTAGACCAAAAAGATCAAATTCACAATGGATTTTATCAATTTTATACCATTTGGTCTAAAATCAGAGTTGATACAACATGTTTATGAAATGCAATCAAATATTATGCATGAGAAATCAAAGTTTGTTACAACTAAGTGTTCTACAGTAATTCCAGGAGGAACTTTGGTACCCTAATTGTAGAATTTTTCTTGTTCCATAACAGACATGCAACAGAGTTGCATGTTAGATACTGAATATTATTGTGCTAAATAATAAAATTACACATTTCAAGTCTCCACTGCCCTGTTTAACACTTTACTTTCTTTGCACTTTATTCCTTTGTGAATGGAAAAAACCAGCTGAAAGTGGCATCTGACAGACAGGTATAAATAGGAATTTAGAGTTTCCAGCTTAGTTCTAACTGTATTTAAACAACAAGTGACATATATGGTTAAATACACTGTCAAGGGTACATAACAGTTCTTGACTAATGAACAAGTACTTTTGAACATTCTTAGTATTTAACAATTTGTTTTTCCTAAACTGCTTGATATCTAACAATATGGAAGAGCCTCTTACAATATACCTGTAATAATATTTCAAAGAACCTATGCAAAACTCTCCTGACCCAGCAATTTGTTAGCTGCTTCCAACCACATCACACTACTATTTGCATCAGTTTAACTAAGTTTTCCACAAGGCATGCACAGCTATAAAACCCATCAAGGCACCAGAAGAGGCAGCATGACTTTTTTATTTCTAGTAAGTATTTGCAATAAGCAATGATGCTGTTTGCTTTTGATAATACTGTGATACTGTGATACTGTGATAAAAACACATTCAGCTGAAGAGCTCTCTGCTGAGTAAGTCACATGTGAAAGTGTGACAGGAATCCCTTTCTAACTAAGCAATGTTAGAACAAGGCCTTGGTGTACACCAGCACTGTCCTAACCTTACAAGCGCTATTTATGACCTAGAAGATGTTCTGGGAGCGCTGAACTCCCTCTGCCCCCTCCATGGTACAGAGTAGCCTTGCTGAGATATCACCCATAATCAGAAAGGAGCAGACTCCGTGTGACCAGATGGAGCATGTCTAGAGGAGACCACAAAAATGATAAGAGGGCTGGAGCACCTCTCTGATGAATACTGACTGAGAGACTTGAGGCTGTTCTGCCTAAAGAGGAGAAGACTCCAGGGAGACCTTACAGCAACCTAATACCTAAAAGTGGCCTATCAGAAGGCCTCTGTTTGATAGCGTAGGGAATGATAGGATGAGAGGTCATGGTTTTAAGCTGAAATAGGGTAGATTTAGGCTGGACATTAGGAAAAAGTTCCCTAACCAGAGTGGTGGATTACAGGAACAGGTTTCCTAGAGAGGTGGTGGAGGCCTTATCCTCATTCAGGCTTGATGGGGCTCTGGGCAATCTGTTCTGTCTCTGCTTGTTGTAGGGTGGATTGGACTGGATGACCGTTGGAGGTCCTTTCCAACTCAATATATTCTATGATTCCATAACTTCAAAATCAGGCCTTCAATCTTCAAAATCCATTAATTGAGGTCAATATTAGCTCAAAATTTGAACTGCTTATCCCTTAAAGCAGTCATTTCTTACTCCATTGGGGATGCTGCTCTAAATTGTACTCTGAACTTTTCCCAGTGTGGGTCCATCACTCCCAGAAGGACATTGAGGGGCTGGAGCATGTCCACAGAAGGTCAATGGAGCTGGTGAAGGGTACAGATGGAGCACGAGTCCTCTGAGAAGCAGCTGAGGAAACTGTGAGGAGCTCAGCCTGGAGTAAAGGGGAAGACTTCACTCTTGACAGCTCCCTGACAGGAGGTTGGAGTGAGGTGGTGGCCAGTCTCTTCTCCCAAGGAACAAGCAACGGCATCAGAGGAAACAGCCTCACGTTGTGCCGGGGAGGTATAGGTTGTGTGTTAGGAAAAATTTCTTACAGAAGGGGTTATAAGACACTGTCACAGGCAGCCCAGAGCAGCGGCGAAGTCCCTGTGTCTGGAGGGGATGCAAAGCCACGGAGGTGTGGGGTGAGGGACAGGGGTTAGGGGGCACCTGGCTGTGTTAGGGGGAACAGACCTGATGACCATAAAGGTTACTTCCTGCCCAAACGATCCAGAGAATGTGTGAATTAACCTATCTGAAGAAGGCGGGGCGGGGCGGGGTAGGAGGTTCATTACGCAATAAAAACCCCGAGCCATATTTCAGTCCATCCCAACATCCAGGATTGCCGCGGCCGGGACAGGGTCTGCCTCCCTCGCTCCGGAGCCTCCTGTGGGTGCGCAGCGCCCCCTTGCGGCGGCGCGCAGGAAAAACAGCGCTGCGCACACCCGAGGTACTGCGGCACTAGAGCAGGTATGGGGCTGTATCCCGTTTTGGGGGGTAACGGCGAGAGAATCTACTAAATATATAAGTCACCCATACTTAATAACACCAGATTCTACCCTAACACAGCCAGCAAGGACCCTCATCTGTTTTTCTGAAACTACATTTCTTATTTTAATTATACAACTGTGTTTTTTAGTTAAGTAAGAGATCACTCTTCAGTCGCATTCATATGCTGAGCAAATTAATAAAAATTCAGTTTAAACACTCCCTGTTAAGGAACTGATAACATTTCTGATAACGGCATCATTTAGTCTGTTTTCTTGCCATTCAGGGAGATCAGCATATAAAGCCTCCCTTTACCTCATGCACAGTTATCACAGTGAGAAATCCTAGAATTAAAATGGATATCACCAACGCATTTAGAGAAATAGATGAGAAAGCCTGTCATTTCAGTTTCAACAAGATAATAAATAAATAAACAATAGGATTTTAAATAAAGTGTGATGAAATTAATCTCAGACAGGTATACGGGCAAGTGTAGAGTCTTGCATCTGGGCAAGAACAACCCCAGGTGCCAGTATAGGTTGGAGACTGACCTGCTGGAGAGCAGTGTAGGGGAAAGGGACTTGGGAGTCCTGGTGGACAGCAGGATGACCATGAGCCATCAGTGTGCTCTAGTAGCCGAGAAGGCCAACAGCATCATGGGGTGGATCAGAAAGCAGGTGGTTAGCAGATCAAGAGTGGTTCTCCTCCCCCTCTACTCTGCCCTGCAGATGATGAGACTGCATCTGGAATATTGTGTCCAGTTCTGGGCCCCTCAGTTCAGGAAGGACAAAGAACTGCTGGAGAGTCCATTGCAGAGCCATGAAGATGATGAAAGGAAGTGAAGCACCTCCCTTATGAAGCTCTTCTCAGTGTCATCTGGTGATAGGACAAGGGGCGATATGTGTAAGCTGGAACACAGGAGGTTCCACATACATATGAGAAAGAACATGTCACAGTGAGGGTGACAGAGCACTGGGACAGGATGCCCAGGGTGGTTGTGGACTCTGCTTCTCTGGAGACATTCAAAATCCACCTGGATATGTTCCTGTGGGTACATAGCAGGGTAAGTACTGTGTCAAGATGTCCTACGTGGGGCTTGAA
>VXBP01000548.1:0-84013 GCA_013400115.1 Rhinopomastus cyanomelas
ACTTCAAGATCCCCTCCCCAGGAGTGCTCTCTAGCTGGTGACTACCAAATCTGTGTTGATGCCACCCACTATTCCTTCCTAAGGGAAGGACTCCACATCTGCTTTTGTCAAAACTCATTACATTCCTTTTAGCCCAACTCTCCAGTCTGTCCATATCTTCTGGAAGAGTTGAACAGCCACTAAATGAATCAGCCAATCCACCCAGTTTGGTGCCATCAGCAAACTTGCTGAGCAGACACTTTATTCCACCATCAGTATCATTAACAAAGATATTGAACAGCACTGGACCCATTCCTGGGGGACACTGCTAGTTACAGGTCTCCAGCTAGGCTCTGCACCATTAATCACCACTCTCTGAGCTCTATGGCATAGCAAATTCTTAATCCAATTCACAATCTTATAATTGATTCCACATTTCTAAGCTTATTTAGGAGGATGTAATGAAGAAGAGCTGAACAACCAGAATCAAACAGCAGAATTGTCATTGAGAGAGGGATGGATTAAATACTGGGCTGATAGCACAGATGGGAAAAGTCTGATGAGAAAAGTTTATAACTTGTACAGAGGGAATCTTCTTGACTTTGTGTGCAGAGGAAGTATTTTGATTAGCTATACAGCTTGATGTCACGTTTTAAAGAGCAGTTGCAGCATCGTGTATAAACCGAGCCTAGTGCCGAGTCCTTCACCGGCATGGTTACCCAGAAATATCTGTGCCAACGGCTGCTCCTACCCACCCACATGGATGCCAAAGCTGATTTGAAACACCAGGAGATCTTTTCCAGGACAAATTCATGGTGTTACATGACTGTGTTTATCATTTAGAAAGCCAGATGCCTCCTTGGTTTCTGTCCTGCAGTGAGGGACAACTGGTAGAGTGTGATGTGATAGCAGTGTGTTTAGTTAAATGAAGAGTCTTTCCCATTATCTTCCTGAAAACCAGTTTACAGAGAGGCTTGCTGGTGTTGCCTCTCTAAAAAACAAAAAAAAAATGCTTTCAAAATACAATATACTGTAGTAAATACACCTGTAAGTTCCTAGGTGTGAATTCAGCTACATCGAATCACGGCTGCTATCCTTTAAGCCACAGCCTGCTTGTAGGGAAGGCAAGGAAAGCAGGCCTGCAAAAAATGTGAATTATTTATGTTCCTGCTGAAAGCATGAGTCTTGTCACTAGAGCCTTGCTTGATTTCATAGATCTGCAGAGACAGTTTCTGTAGCAACCCAGAACCTTGCCCAGCAAAATGTTGCCCAGTTAGAGGTAACACAGAAGAGTGATGAATATCTGTCTGGATGGCTGAAGGTGATAAAGGAGTGCCTGAGTAAAATACCTATGGGTTTTGAGTCCTTCAGTCTCGCAAGCCGCATCAAGATGTCGTTTCATAAGATGAGTTAGTGGCATGTCAACTCAGGTACCAGTAACAACCTAGGTGTGACAACAGGGGGTTTCAAAAGATTGCGTAAGGTGTTGTGGGAACAAGTCTTTGGCGCCAGGAACACAAGCTGCGGCGGTCATGATTTTCCAGTAGCCCAGAGCGCTAAGAGTTGGTGTAAATAAAGATGTGGTTCCCAAAAGCCTGCTGTCAATTCTTTGGGTGTTATATCCATGCACCAAATACTGGGGTCAATAATATTGTCCAAAATGTTTCAGAGATCTGGGCTTTATGCCACAGTATTTAACACACATTGACAAAGACAGGACATATGCAGATGCAAAAGTCTCTTCTCTATATATTCTGGGCCTTTGATCCTGACTTGTTGCTGTTTGTGTCTCTGCCTTCTTGTAAAGATGAACTCCACACAATCAAAACATTACAAGCTGCCACAACTATCTTGCAAAGCTCTGAAGGGCAATACAGGTTGGTACATTTGTCTAGACAAACTGAACATATTTTTTTGTGTAACTTACATTTTTCCTAATTATGACCCTATCAAGTGATGCTTTAGCAAATATATTTGGCTTGTCTTAGGAATTTCTGAGGCTATACTACCTGAGCCACCACGATTTCCTAAGTACAAAGATAGTAGTGAATTGTTCTTTCCTTGTGTATCTCCAACTTAGCCCTTTTCTCAGGAAGACACTTAAAGAACAAATTGTGATTTTTGTTTTTAATACTTTCCTGGGTCTGTAACACTGATGTTTCTCACATTTTGACCTTATGAACAAAATTAGGCTCTCGGCATTGGGAAGTACTTAGCTCTAAACAGGAGATAATCCAATTATCAAAGGCTTGTGGTTATTTGGTCAGAGGTCACTAAGGTACATGTGAATAAAAGTGAAGGAAGCTGCATGAGACCTATGTAACCTAGACAAGGAGTAATCTGACTGGCGGGTGGCAGCCTGGTTTATATTTGAAAGTTTTGCTGATTCAGCAATACTGAGACTACAGCAACATTTGCCAATCAATAAAGCTTTGCTGGCAAAAACCTGCAGATGTAGTTTCAACAGCAAAACATCCTTTGCTGTTCTGATACCAATGTAGTTATTAAACCAATTTAAATGGAATCTCATCCTTAGAAGCGCTTACCAGCTCTTTTGCTGTAGCTACACTGGGAAACCTAGTCGTGGCTGTTCTGCAAATCAGCTACTGAAGGGTTCGAGGCTGATGACGAAAGAGCTGCTTTGGAGGCTTGAGGAGAGTTGAAAGCTTTTTGGCCTTTGGGAGGGCCACAGAGAAACACTGTTTCCTGAAGTGAATCTCGGCTGGAGAACAAAGGACTTCAGCTCACGCACAGAGGGGTAATTTACATCTCATTAAACCAATATTTAAAACTCTATGCTATGTTTGTTTCTTTAGTGTCTGTGTTTTTCTTTTCAAAACATGTCAAAAAGGTTGCTTTTTCAATGGCTTTCCTTTCTTTTTTTTTTCCTTTTCCAGAATAAAAAACAGCAAGAACACTTCTGGGTGCCCAGATATGCTGGTTTTTTCTATCCTTGCCTGTCTCTGGAACAGTTCAAAGGAATTTTATTAAACTTCCCAGGAAAATTCAGCTCAAGAATAAATAGAAGTATGACTACTTTCAAATACAACTACAGCTACGTTGCAATGTAATAAATTATTGAAAGGCTTTAGATATCTTACATTAATATACTTGTTCAGGCACTACTGTAATTTCACAACTATGCAGAAAAACTTTAATTATCCGTTGCTGTGATTCTTAAGTCAGGTGTGCTACATGTGGATCTAGTCTAGAGGCATTTTAGTGGGTTTTATACCAGCAGAACACCTCACTACATCTGTAAAAAAAAAACCCCAAGCAAACCTTGAACTGACAGCCGTGTCAACTGGTACAAGAAGTGGTGGGGCATAGCTCTACCAGAAGCATTTCTAACACATTATTCCACCAAAACGATGCTTTTGACAGGAGGCAGTTTCAAGAACACATGCATTGCAGCCTCGACTACATCCACACATATTGCTGGTACAACACAATTTCTGTCAACAACTTTTCATGACAGAGCCCAGGGATAAACTCAATGGGCTTTTCTGTGCCACTCTGAATGAGCTGCTTCAAGATTTGCTTACAGCATGGAGTGTTTCCACAACTCATCGGCACGTGGCCCTCACAGGCAGCTTCTTGATGACAGCCTGTAGACGTGGCTGAAGCACTAGTGGTTTCATATGAAGACCAGTAAAGGCAAACTAGTAATATTCTGAAAAACTGGATCTGCTCAGGCACGTAAGATGTTCTTGGCCACAGGGAGCCAGGTGTGTTCTGGAGGATAGCAAACTGCTTCGCCTTGCATCAGGCTTAGTCTTTTGCTGATTAATAAACAGCAAATCTGGTTTTGAGGGTGTCCTTGGACCACATGACATCCTTAGGAAGGCAGTTCTGCCCGTATTATTGGTTTTGCTCCTGTAATTAGTATGAAGTGAGTGTTCTAACTTACAAATACAGTCGTTCGAGGAAGAGCTAGATTTCCCCACCCTCACATTTTTCCCCTGTGAGCAGAACAATATATGTCGTGTTTTTGCCAAACAAACTGGGTTTACATTATGGCTTGATTCCTAGTACAGAATTAATATTCTTCACAGACAGTGTGTCTTCAAATAGCTGGCTAATATTTACACTGAGAGAAAGTGTCACAGTCCCAGCTTCAGTTGGCCCAACACAGAAACTTTGGTTTCATTTACTTATCTTGCTGTAATACAAAGTGGTGTGTACAAACTACAGCATTTTGAGGCTTACAAGAACAAACATGAATGCACAATTAAAGAAATAAAAGATGCTTTGTGTTTTCTGTCCCCTCTTCTCTGCTTTGAAGGTCACATTTTTCAGAAAGGGGGTTCAAATATGAACTTAGAAACTAAAATATCTTTTTATCCAGAAAAAAATGGCAAAGAGTAGTTTCTTACCAGATACTTGCCAGACTTGTTTCCATTTTTGCTATCTTTGCAAAAAAAAAAAAACACCCAAACAAAAAACTGACAGAAGGTGTTTATTTTAAACTGTTTCAATGGTTTGCTTTCAAACCCCAACAGCTCTCCACAGTTAATAAGTCACATGCAGTGGAGGGAAGGAATGGCTGTTACTTAAAATGCTTTGCAAGCAAGTTAATTCCTAAGACTCAGTGTCTAAACTATGATGAACTAATGGCAGCCAGGCTGATGAAGGGTCTGGAGAATAAGCCCTATGACGAGAGGCTGAGGGAGCTGGGGCTGTTTAGTGTGAAGAAAACAAGGCTGAGGGGAGACCTTACTGCTGTCTACAGCTACCTGAAAAGAGGTTGTAGAGCTGGGGGTTGATTGCCCAACGAACAAGTGACAGGACAAGAGGAAATGGCCTCAAGTTGCACCAGGGGACGTTTAGATTAGACATTAGGGAAAACTTCTTCGCTGAAAGGGCCACTGGGTGATGAAAGAAGCTGCCCAGGAATGTGGTGGAATCATCATTCCTGGATGTGTTTCAAAGTTGTGTAGATACAGAGCTCAGGGACTTGGTTTAGTGGTGGGCTTGGTACAGTCAGGTTAATAGTGAATGATCTTAAAGGTCTTTTCCAACCTGAACAGTTCTACGAGTCCACGTACACTTGTGCACAGAGCAGGTTGTGCTACTATTGCCTGTACTGGCTCTTTTTGCTAGTTCAGCAACAACCAGGAACGCTGCTTCTGGCTGTTTACACATAAAAAGTAGTGAGAGGTGACCAGCTAAAAGGTGAGACAGACAGGCCTAGGATTAGGGAGGCCAGGGACTCTTACTTAGACAAGCGAACTCCTGTCAGGTAGGGAAAATACAGAGTCCTGGATGCACTGACTCGGCCGTGTGCGGACACCAGTCCCAGCCCTGTGACACAACCCCTCTGGATGAGCACAAGGCTGTGTTTCGCTGACGGGGCACAAGAACGCTGCGGCCTTTAACCGGCATGGCTCGGAGCGGGCCGGCTCCCTGGCTCGTGGTGCGGACAGCCACCACTCCCACTTTCCTTGTGCCGACACCGGCTGCTAACGACGGCGCAGCAGGACTCTCGGCCCGCCCGTCTCCACGCGTCGGGCCCGCCCGGAGGCTGCGGAGCCCTCCGCCAACGGCTGAACCAATAGCGGCACCGGGGCGGGGCCCACGGCCATGACTGACTGAGCGGCAGCACCAGAGGAAGCGCGGGGCGGTCCGGAAAGGAGGCAGGAAGGGGCGCGGAAGGAAGGGGTGAGGAGCCGGGACACGCAGCCAATTGCAAGTCGTGACGCCTGGGCGAAATCCAGTCAGAAAAGACGGGGGCGGTCCCGACCAATTGGAG
Organism: Rhinopomastus cyanomelas; assembly: GCA_013400115.1. NCBI lineage: Eukaryota > Metazoa > Chordata > Aves > Bucerotiformes > Rhinopomastidae > Rhinopomastus > Rhinopomastus cyanomelas. The sequence continues at coordinate 5,732 of VXBP01000548.1, forward strand.
GCTACCGTTGTGTCAGCTAAGCCAATGGCGGCCTGAGCAAGTAGGACGTCAGCCAATCAGGACGCAGTGATGGAACAAAAGGGGGTCCAAGGTACCGCCTCCTTTCACGAGAACAATTTCACATGACGCAACGGTTGGAGGAAGAGGTACGCGAGCCTTAAGCGTCGCCGCCATTTTGTGAGCGCTGAGACTTGAGTCGCCGTCGGCTGGAAGAGCTACAGACAGAGCCGCAGGCAGTGCTAAAGGCAGAGGGAGCCGCGTCGCGGAGGATGCGGTAGAGGAGTCCACCGGCAACGGCGGGGGGGGCGGCATCGCTCGGCGGCGGCAGCGGCGGGATTTTGCGGGGAGGGGGCTGTGTCGGTCGGTGGGTCGGGTCCCGGTGCGGGTCCCGGTTCGGAGGAGCATGTCGACCCCAGAGAGCAGCGCTGGTAGCAGCGAGGCCCGGGAAGATGCGTGCCGCGACTACCAGTCGTCGCTGGAGGACCTGACGTTTAACAGCAAACCGCATATCAACATGCTGACCATCCTGGCCGAGGAGAACGTGCCCTTCGCCAAGGACATCGTCTCCCTGATCGAGGCGCAAATCGCCAAGGTTTTTATATTCCACCGACTACTACTCCTAACCTATACTGTTGGGGGGACCGGCCTCGGGGGCCAGGAGGAAGGGCAGGGGGGAGATGGGCTGTTGAAGAGTTACAGGAGAAGGAGGAAGATGGAGGGAACAAGGAGAGGNGCGAGGCAGGGTGGTTCTGGGGACGTTGAGGTAACGGAGGGGTTGGCTAAGAAGGCTATGACCACACCAACCATAGGGGACCAGGGATTTGGGGTGGGGAGTGGGCCAGGAGGCCGGAGCGGCTGTCGGGAAAGCGGGCGGTGGGGAGCGATGCTCAGAGGGGATCAGGGAGCGCGGGGTGAGGCGTTGGGGGCTCCTCCTTTTATCGCTGAGGTTAAGGTTGCTGCTTCTGCCAGCCCGCGTCCCACCACACCCCCGCCCCCGGTAGCAACGGACTCGAGGGAGGGGAACAGCCCCCACACTATCCTGTTCGTAGTAAGGGGAGGGTCTGGGACTCGCCCTTCCCTCTCAAAAAACCCACCCAGGCCTTGGGAGGGTAGTTTGGCTCGCGGTTTAAGCCCCATTTAGATACCAGCCACAACATGGCGGCCTGGCAGTGACTGGGCAGCGGCACCTCGCCCTTGTAGCTGGGGTTCCCTTACATGGACCCAGTGTTGAGTGTTTCAAACTTGAGGCCTAAACCCTTGCGTTTAGCGATTTCCACAGCAGATAAATACTACGATCGTTAGAGAAGGCCCGACTGAGAGGTTTAGTGGAGAGTTGTTTTTCTCTTGTTTGCATTTTTTGGGGAGGGAGTGTGTGTAATTTAGTTATTTAGGAAAATACGTTTATAGCACGCAAATTGTCCACTTCTGAAGGGCTAAATGATACTTTATCAGTATCAGTTCAGATGAGGCTCTTTTCCCACTGTGGGCCGTGTGAGATACCAATCTGGGGATTGGGGGATTGGTCACCATTATGAAAAAAAATTTTGCAGGTGAAAGGTGATCACCTGCTCTGCATAGAGAAGTGTATGTGGTGGTTATGGGGTTGTTGTTTTACTTTGCCTGATGAGAGAAAATTCGGTGGACTTGGGATAATCTGTTTGTATTGCAAGTGATCTGTGTCCTGAGTAATGCTAGTTGTTGTGTGTGTATTTATTTTGTTAGAGTTTATTGGTGGAGGATTGTGAAGAAGAAATTCTCCCTGACTGTAGAAACTGCAGCCACCTGGAGGATCCTAACATGGTGTCTGAGAGGCACATGATATAAAAAGGGAAAGAGGAGGCTTCCTTTAAGCCCAACCTAGGCAGTTGCTGACATCAGTCAGCCACAGCACATGGATGTGGGTTTACACCACGTTTTTAAGAGGAGCATGTTGTAAGAAAAGGGTTCTTCTTTGAAATTGTTCCCCCCCCCATTCCGTGCCAGTCACTTCTCCCTTGTTGTTTCCATTGCTCCTTCCCATCTCAGTTGTGGAAAGGCTTTTTCTTTTGGCTTTAAATCGTGGTTTATAATGGTGAGAATTGTACTCTCTAATGATGGGGAGGGAAAAGGGTCTCTCAAGTAATTTTAACTACCTTTTCTGTCAATGCAGGATGGCTTTTTAGTGTTCTACAGACCTCTTCCAATCTAGTTTTAAATGCTGCCAGTGGCTGATTTTTGCCATTCCTTAGGGAGGTGGCCTCCTTAGTAGATCTCACCATTATATCTCCTAAAGGGCAGTGGATATGTATGAACATATTTGTGAAAAATAATTCTGTCAATTTTTTTTCTGGATTACTTAGAGCCTGCCCTCAAGTGTGGTGGGTTTGTTTTTTTTTAAGATGTCTTAAATCTTGTATCCATGGTTAGTTTTGCCTAGTTAACTGTCTGTGACCTGTGGTTTATTCAAGGCAAGTTTTTAGCTGTTTCTGGGAAAGTGATCTCCTTTTCTAAGCCACTTTTTAAAAGTGTTGCTTGGAGACAGTTTGTTTAGTGTAAAACTTGAGTGGTCTGCTTTACAGTATTATAAATGGTTCTGAAATGTGTGACTGGTATTATAAAACTTGTAAATAAAAAGTGTGAAATATGTATTTGTCTTTTTATTTACCGTTGTATAGTGCAGATTTTTTTTTGCAAGACCCTTTTTGTATACAACGTTGTTTCTTTTAAACAAATTTTTGAACTATTTGTAACTTGGGGTTAAATTGCCAGATATTATTTCAAGCTTGAAATTTCTTAGAAAACTAATAAAAAAGAGCCACACATTTCCAAAAATAGCTTTCCTACATTATTTGAAGGAACAGTGGGAATTCTGTAATGAAGTCTTTGTTGTTGAGCTCAGAGTTAGTGTTCTGTGGTGATGATGCGATGCATCCCCGCCTTTTGGTTAGTGTCATGTGGGCATCTTTCTTGCTAAGGGATAGACCACCTGGGATTCCCTTTTGTAGTGACTGGAATGCATGCTAGATGCTTTATATTTCCAGAAGAGAAGACTTAAGTACTCCAGTCCTGTTTAAGTCCTGGCTCTTGACATGAGTAGCTTACATTTGAAGCAGGATATGCTGCTAAGCTTCTAATTCAGTGCTGTAGTTTGAAGTAGACTTCGTTACTAGCTTCTGATGCTTCCATGATGACGTTTAACAGTCTGATACATAATAAAAGTGACAGTTAAACTTATTATGGTGCGTTTGTTACCGAGTGATTCCCCAGCATTTCAAACTTGATGCTTAGCTGAGTATAGTGAACTACTTCCATACTTTGGTGAAATGGAAGAATATAACATGCCCCTAGCTCATGGGCATAGTAGCTTCTGAGACTGTGCTGTGTTCCCTAACAGCTGACTTTCAACAGTCAGAACTGGTGCACTGTCATTTTGTTTTAACCAAGACAAGCATTCAGAACATAGTTTTATGTGCAGACTGCTTTAAAGAATGAAACCACTATTCCACAGATGTTTAAAGTAGCTGTTAGACCCACAGTCTTTGGTGTCTAACACTGTTGCATTAGTTTACAGCTCAGTATGATGCTATAGTACAAGATATGCTCTTAGTGTGCTGCACTAGTTTTAATGAAAATGCATTTTTTGATGTAAAGTACACCTCCTGCCTCTGCTTTTTTCAGTATGCCCAAAGGCACCGATAGCCCCTCTCTGCTCCCAACTACAAGGAATTATGCCCTCTTCAGTACTAATTTCCAGGTCATGGTAAATCAGTACACATTTAAGTGTGAGGAATTATTCTGATTTATCCATATAAAAAAGTATTGTTGACTTGGTACCCTTCTGGAAACCACCTTAAAAGGAAGGAAATCCAAAATTGTAAATCAAGAACGCTTTCACACTCTTGTGTGGACCGTGGGGTTGCAAAGTAAGGTGTCATTAGTTAACGTGGTTAGCCTTCCCTATTTGAACTGAGCAGTGAGTGGGGTTACTCTGGTTTTATTTATCCTGACCTTGCTGGATGGTGAATGGGGCCTTAAGTATTACAAATGGATGCGTTTCTGAGGGGATCATGGTCACTCATGGTCTTTCATGTCCTCTTCAAGAAGTCTTTATGCTTGCTGATGTTTTCTGGAATTTTGCTGTGCCTTCAGTTTGGTGCAAGCAGTGGTGGGCATTAAAATCACCCCGATTTGGGCCAGTCGTGTTTTGTGTACATTAGAAGTCATTGTAGCAGTCCAGCATCACATTTCTATCGCACAAAACTACAAGTTTTGAAAATGGATTTAAAAAAACCCAGACAACAAAACCCAAACAACAAAATCCAAGCCTCTCCTCTTGTAGAAAAGATGTGTTCACAGTTAGAAGATTCCCTTCTGTGAAAATGGTGGTTGCAGTTGCTGAACTTTGCATTCATCACAAGATGATTTTGTCTGGATTTTGAACTTTGTTCTGACTGCATTTTTGCTTGCACTCTGGACATCTGAACTGTCGCTATTATCCACAAGTGCCGAGAGAGAGTGGGACTCTTTGCTCCGTTTGGATTACAATGAAAAGAGTTGTGGCCTATTCTGCGTGTAGTTTATGAAAATACTATGATTCTTTCACGTGTAGTCTACAGATACAGAAGTTCACCGATTTGGGCTGCTTGCCAGAAGGTTGATTTGTGTTCTGTGAAATCCAGAAAAAACAAATAGGAGGTTTGAATTATAAACCGATTTTCTTTAAAGTTCCTTGAAGTGCCTACTGGTTTTCTGCTGACGTAAAGTTACTTTCTCAAGTAGGTTTTGAAAGGTTACGCTCAGTGCACTGGCAACAATACTGTCTTGTGGGCTGCTTTTTTCTTCCCCTTTTTTTAAATTCCCCTTTTTCCGAAGCTGTGATACACAAACCAAATAACCTAAGCATTCATTTTTTTCTTCTGTGATAAACCCCGCTGCTTTGAACTCGGTATTGATTTTCCAGAATTAAGTTTTTGTATAAACAAAAAACTCAAGCCAGATCCCTTGGTGTTTATAGTGGCAACCAAAAAGAGAGGTCTGTATTTCTGGGATTGGTGATCCCCTTTATTTAAAAAGCTGAAAACATATTTTTGTTGTACTAAACTTCTCAGTTTCTTCTTATTACTCCAGGCTCCTGCATCAGAGAAGCTTCCTGTCATGTACCTTATGGATTCCATTGTCAAGAATGTGGGAAGAGAGTATCTCACTGCATTTACTAAAAACCTAGTTGCAACATTTATTTGTGTATTTGAAAAGGTATATACAATTTCAGAAAAGTTTGGTATTCTAAACAAAATCTGTTCTAGTAAAATAAATACCTTTCAGTTTTGGGTTTTCTTGGGTGGTGAATGATACAACTTGGGTTTTTTTATAAATCTGTCTATACTATGGAGGATTATTCCTGTTGCATGTAAGTTAGCTGAAAGATGCAAAGTCTTAATTCACAAATGTCTGAATGTCCCTATCCAAGCAAGGTTTTGCTATCAGTATTCTGGTTATCAGTTGCTTGCCTGGAAGGGTTGTTTTATAGTGTGTAGACCAATTAATTACACATTCTTGATTAAACAGACTGAGAATCAGTTGTTTGTGGATTTCTCAGAACTCCTCTCTCCTATAGTTAGATTTTTCTTACCTAATCTGTCATGAGCAGAATGAGTACCTCAGCTGTGAAGAGTGAATAGCACTGATGCCCAAGTCTCTTCTGTTGGTCTGTGATTTGAAAGAGATTCTAGAGGGGGGGAAATTGTCTTAGACTGTATTGTTACTGCATTAGAAATACCTGTTTTACATTCTTTGAACATTTAAAAAGACATGGCAGGAATTTTCACTTTATCTTCAAACCCAGTGAAGTAACTGCATATTCCTCAGTGTGAAATGCAAATCAAAGTCCTGGTTTTAAAAGGCTGGACTTGAATGGGTTGAAGTTGGATCAGAAATGGATGGTTAACATGTGTGGTTTCTTAAATGCTCTAAAGAAAGCAGCATCTTACATGAATTAGATGAATGGAGTTGCTCTGTATTTATCATTACATACCAGCAAGGATCTGAGATTCCAGTATACTTTACATATGATTTTCAGAGGTGGAATGTACAATGAAATAAGGAGTAGATAGTAATAATGACTGAGGCTTAAGCTCTTATTTGTAGAGTAGATAAGTAGATAGACACTTAACCTGTTTTTTTTAAGTATTGGGACTGTTACTGAGTTGCATTTAATGCGGCAGCTGAAACTCATTTTCAGGGTAAAATTGAGGCTGTCTACTGAAGTAACTGCAACTGTTTAATTAATGTGTATTAATTAAATGTGTAAAGTAGCAGTCACTTCTAATAGCTTAATTAGTTGTGTTAAAAGGTGCAAGTAGGATTCCAGCACTGACATTATTACTCATTTTATCAGTTAATGGTCATTAATGTATCTTTAGACACTTGAAGTCAGAAACTTCTGCACCTTTTGCACTGAGCTTCATACATTATTGAAAACTGCAGAGGGCCCCCCCACCCTTGCAGGTTTTTGTTGAAGTTCCTGCTCATCCCTGAAAGAACTGCCAAACTTTACTGTATCATGCTGTTACATCTTAAAAATAAAACTGCAGCAGGAACCTACCTATGTAGTCAATGGTTGAGCTGGGATGTTTGCATTAGGACAGCTGCAAATATTTTGTCCTTAAATGTTTTTCATATATGGTTTAATTGAGCTTCTCTGGTTACGAGATGGACAATACTTTGCTTCACTGTCATGAGACAATCCAATTGTTTGAAGAGGTAGAATGAGCACTTGTCCTACAAGTATGCTTCATCTGTGCCTCACAGATGGGTCTAATTTTGCATCTGAGCTGAAAAATAATTAATTTTAGCTAATACCCCTTTGTTGCATTTGTTGGAAAAAATTCTTCATTGACTAAAGAGCTGAGGAAAACACCTTTTCTCTTCACAAGGTTTGTTCTTGTCGTTGTTACACTCCATTCAGCACTTGAATGATGTATTGTCTCAAGAGGCTGTGGCCTTTCAGTATTTTTGTTACTGTATCTTTTTCTACAGAAATTGGGCAAGTAAGATGAGAATTTTGGTAATGGAAAATTTGAAAGACAGTTCTCAGAGAATGGTGATACGCAATAAAACCTTCAGATGGCCTTGAAACAATTCTACTTTTGAGTTTGTGTTACTAATTCTTTTGGTATAGATGCTCGATCTACACTGCTTATGACTTCTCCGTAGGAAGTTCACTGTGTTTTAAATTGCAAACTGTTTGCAGAAATAGGAAATAAACCTTAAGTTTTACAGAAAAGCGTAAGAAATTGTTCTTTATTAACTTAACAAGCCATAGAATTGTTTTATTGTTTTAGGTGGATGAAAATACTAGGAAAAGTTTATTTAAATTACGCTCCACATGGGACGATATTTTTCCTTTGAAGAAACTGTATGCACTTGATGTCAGAGTCAACTCATTAGATCCTGCTTGGCCTATTAAACCTCTGCCCCCAAATGTGAATACTTCTAGCATCCATGTGAATCCTAAGTTTTTAAATAAATCGGTAAGTTTTTATGCCTGCTATATGAACAGATGGTAATACGCGTGGTTTTCATTATTTTCATGCTGTTTCTTGACAATTTAATAAGATTGAAGGGTCTGATCGCTGTAGAAAGGTAAGAATTTCCACATTTGGTAGGTTTGGTTTTGGTATTTCAAAGCTGTGTCCTACATTTTGTAACATCGGTCAATTGATATTAAAGGTTGTACAGCTGTCAGCAAATTGTACTGGGCTGAAACTTAAATTGTTATATTTTGCATTAGAAATGCAACTTATAACTGCTATAGAAAAGTAAATCCTTGTGTTGGATCCTGATAAGTTAAATGAGACGGAGTTAGTTTGTTCCATCATGATTTTAATTGTAATTTTTTTTTAATTCTCTGTGTAGCCAGAGGAATCTACTGCACCTACTTCTACTGTCACATCTGGTGCCTCTACTCCTCCAGCTGTTCCTGAAATACAAAAGAATATGACACAGGAGCAACTGATAAGGCAGCAATTGCTGGCAAAGCAAAAACAGTTGTTAGAACTTCAGCAAAAAAAATTAGAGCTGGAGCTGGAACAAACCAAAGCACAGTTGGTGAGTAAGATAGTTAATGAAAATTAGATGGCTAGGTCTCGCTTTCTTTTGGGCAGCTATACTGGTAACTTCAGTGCTTTTATTTCCTCAAGTTGGGCAAAAGTGGCTGTTCTAGGACTAGAGCAAAGCAGGTTGCTTTGGGGTTCCTGAACAGTGTTTGTAACCTGAAAACCTTAACAAATACACTCAGAACACATGAAGTCAAGTTCATGGTTTTTCATTAACTTTTCTCCAAAATTATGTCTGCTTATCTTCCTTCTTTTCCATATCTTTCCTCAGGCTTTTTCAAGTACCTTTGCTTTTAAAGAGCAAGGAACTTTGATTATTGGAAATTAGGTCCATTTCCTTATTAGATCAGGTTGACTTGATGCTGTCACCTGAAGTCAGCAGTTACCTGCATTATTTTGCATTCATAATTGGAAGTCTTGCTATGTTGACAGTAGGTTATGTCAAATTACAGCAGCATTGAAGTGTAGAAATGGTAACTGTCTCAGATGCATGGCAGCTTAGTTGCTTTGAGCATGTGGAATATATAGAAAAACTGTAACAAGAATGTCAGTGACACGTTTGTACTATTTACATTTGCGTCTGATTATTTTAATGCTTGAAATTAGCAAGTAGTGGGTCATTTTCAATTAAATGGCTCAATCTCATAACTTTGAAGACATGGTTCTGTTTATAATTTTGGTTTCAAGACAGAACATAAGCATCTCCATGTAGAAGTTGTCATGCAGATTAATACTGGATTTTTTTTTTTTCTATGTCAGGCTGTATCTCTCAGTGTTCAGCAAGGGTCATCTAGTGTAGCTCCTTCAGTTCCAGCACCTTCCAAGCAGCACATGTCTCCCACACCTCATATGACAGGTGTTAAACCACCGCATCAGACTGCTGTGCAAGCTGAAAAAAGCAAGCCATCTCCAAGCCCCCCACTTCATGACATCAAACAAGTAAATAGAGATCCTCGACTTAATAGGATGTCTCAACATTCTTCGCATGGTAAAGACCAGTCTCATAGGAAAGAATTTCCACCAAATGTGACCAATCAGTCTGATACTAAGGCTAGCAAAACAACACAAGCTGAAAAACAGAGCTCAACAAAGCAAGAAAAATCAAAAGCAAGTGAAAAAACACAGAAGAAAGAACTTGACCCGTCGGAGGCTAAATCTAAATCACCATCCCCTTTGAAAAATAAGACACCCAGTAATAGGGATACTAAAACCCTGGAATGTGAAAGCCCGAAAGTATCTGAAATTAGTAAGAGAGATCCAAGGCTGAAAAGGCATCTTCAAGATAAGTCAGAAAGCAAAGAGGATGAAGTGAAAGAAAAGAGGAGAAATGCAGAGAAAAAAGAAAAAGAGGAACATAAGACTAGTGATCATAGGCCAGCAGGCAACAGAAATAAAGTAATTAATGGTGCTGTTCAGAAACAAGATACCACTGCAGAGGAGTCAGAGAAAACAGGTGGAAAACAAGGGAGGTCAAGTAATAGAAAACGGTCACGGTCACGCTCTCCCAAGGCACGGTCGCCATCTACGCATTCTCCAAAAAGGCGAGAGAGGAGGTCACCCAAAAGAAGACTTAGAAGTTTATCTCCCACTACGTCAACTCCTAAAATTGGAAAGACACGTCAGATAGGCCCTAAGCAGTCTCATGTTGAAGAAACTACTCAAGCAGCAAGAGATGAAAGAAATTCTAGTAAGAGGAATGCTAAACAAGAGGTGCGAGATCCAAGGAGAGTTAAAAAAGCCCAAGAAGACAGGCCTCAAGATCCAGCAAGCCAGCATTCTACAAAAGCTTCTCCTGATCCAAAGGAGAATGCAGAAAACTGGCAAGGATCCAAATCAGGCAAGAGGTGGAAGTCTGGTTGGGAAGAAAGTAAAAAGTAAGTTACTGTCTTGTAAGCAACTTCTGTTTGAAGTCAGTGGAACTTCTGATGCTGGCTTCAGTCAGCTTTGGAAGGCAGTGTTTGCGTTGTTTAAATTGAAACACTTAACCTTATTTCTACTGCTGAAGTACGGAAAAGATGCATACTTAGATTCAGAGGTGATAGTAATGTTTTGCTATGATGAGTTCTAATATGAATGTGACAGTTATGTCCTGGATAAAGAAGTAGTCTGTATTTTATATGTGTTCTTGTTTTCAGCTCACAGCAGTCTGAAGAGCACCAAGCACTGGGTAAATCCCCTCACCAAAGACACCGTGAAAACTGGCCTGCTGGTAAAGGAATTTTATCACCCAGAGCCCCAAAGCAGCAGCACCGGTTAAGTGTAGATGCCAATTTACAGATTCCCAAAGAATTGACATCTGCAAGCAAGAGAGAATTACTCAAGAAGGTAATATTAATAAATTGTCTTTGTAGAAGTGTCCTGGTTTGCTTTTCTGTTCTTTTTTGGAAGTCTAAACTTCAACTTTGTGTTACAGGCCAATGAACGCTTAACGTCTGGAGAAATAACGCAAGATGAGTTTCTCATGGTAGCTCATCAGATCCGACAGCTGTTCCAGTACCAGGAAGGAAAGCACAGGTGCAGTGTCTGGGATAGCCCTACAGAAGAAAAATGTGGTTTGAAAAAGAAACCTCTTCTGTCAGATGCAGAATTAACATATTATGAACATAAGGCTAAACTGAAGAGAACACAGGTTCAGCATTCATTGTCAAGGCTTGATCTGTTGGATCCTGATGATATTTTGGATTATCATATACCTGATGCATTGCTTCCCGGAATAGAATGTGAGCAAGCAAAAGCTAAGCGTGGAGTACAGTTTGACAGAAAAGAACCATTTGGAGAAAGATCAAGGAGACACTCTCCTGTCAGTGGCACTAAAAGACCTTTTCCTGATACACTCTCTCAGCTTGAGAGTCGAAGAAGACTTGAGGAACAAAATGCTACTAAAGGAGCAAGAGGTTCTAAGAACTTTGATCCCTATGACAGCTGGGGAGAATCAGATGAATTTAGAGATTCTCTCAGACAACAGGGGAAAAGCACAACAGAGTTCCAGAAAATAGACGGTGATACCATCTGCAGATTTGATAACCGTGAAGACAGACAACTACTTGGGCAAGCTGGTATGTGGTTTTGCTTGTATTTTGTCTGCTGAGTAATTGGACCCATTTCAGTGAGAATTTATCTGGTTGGTTCTGGGTGTTTTTTTAGGTGTTCGAGAGGAACCAAGATCACCATTCAATGAACGTTTCAAAAGAGGAAGATATGAAGATCCAGAGAAAGCACCGTTTCCAGAAAGTACAGGGTCAAGATTTGGAGGCATTGAAGCAAAACAGAGGATAAATGCACTTATGGAAGACAGAGCTCTCTTTGATGGCTCACCTAGACAGGCTGCTGCAAGGGTTGGGGTAGATGGACAGGCAGGTCCTTTTGTTGATGGTCCTGCTGGTGGTTCAGGTTCTAGAATTGATGGGCCACCTGGACAGGCTGCTTTGAGGTTTGAGGGGCCTTTGGTGGGGGCAAATGCATCTCAGTTTGATGGACCGCTGGCAGGAGCAGGGGGAACTGGGGCTCTAAGATTTGATGGGCCACCAGGGCAGCTGGCAGGGCCCCTGAGGTTTGAAGGACCTCCAGGACAGGTTGGTGGAGGAGGTCCACTGAGATTTGAGGGACCTATGGGGCAGATAGGTGGGCCATTACGGTTTGAGGGGCCTGCAGGGCAGCCTGTAGGTGGTCCTAGATTTGAAGGACCTGGAGTTGGTCTCAGGTTTGAGGGCCCTCGTGGTCACCCTTCAGGTGGCCTCAGGTTTGAGGGGCCTCATGGTCAACCTATGGGTCCTCGAGGTCAGCCAGGGGGTGGTCTAAGGTTTGAGGGACCCCATGGTCAGCCCTTGGGGCCTCATGGTCAACCGGGAGGTGGCCTCAGGTTTGAGGGGCCACATTTACAGCCATTGGGGCCTCATGGTCAGCCTGGAGGTAGCCTCAGATTTGAGGGGCCGCATGGTCAGCCTCTGGGGCCACATGGACCGTCGGGTGCTGGGCTCAGATTTGAGGGACCACATGGACCATCAGGTGCTGGTCTGAGATTGGAAGGACCACATGGTCCTAGGTTGATTGATGGACCAGTACACCAGGGAGCTGGTGGACTTAGGTTTGATGGTCCTCTGGGTCGGCCTGGTCCTAGATTTGATGGCTGTCATGGAGCTGGGTTTGATGGTCAGCCTGGACAGCTGTCTCTCTTGCAAAGATTTGATGGAATTCATGGACAGCCTGGTCCAAGATTTGAAAGGGCACCTGGTCAGCAGGCACAAACACGATTTGATACAGCCATACCTCAAAGATTTGATGGACCTCACCAGCCAGCCTCTAGATTGGATATGCCCCTTGGCCTTCAAGGTGCACGTTTTGACAATGTAGCTAATCATCCTGCCTCAAGACTGGACATGTCACCGTATGGACAAGGTGGTCCATTTGTCGACCATCCCGGACAGAGCTACAATGGACCGTCTCATGGGATGCAATTCCAGAGACCTGATCTATTTGATGGTTCACCTGGACCAAATTTCAATGGGCCAAGTGGCCCAGGAGCACAGAATTTCCCGTTGAGACCAGCTGGACATTACTTTGATGAAAAAAGTCTTCAGGGTCCTCAATATGGGAGCTTCAATAACATGCCAGTGGGGAGCAATCAGGTAAGAACTGCTGCGCAAAATGGCTTCCTCTGCAGAAGCACTTTGTGCAGGCAATTGGCAGGTTTTCTTACTTTGAGCAGTGAAGACACTTCTGAAGAGCTGTCATGTTAGGTGCCAGTTTCAAGCTAAAAAATTCATCCTTCTTCAGTAGTTAGACAAGAAGGGCATGCACTGCTATTTTTTAAGACTTTCTAAAAAGAATTAAAATAATGGGTCTTTGCAGCTTAGGGTATGAAGTGTAAAGTCAGTATTTTTTAACTCAAAAACACAACCAGACAGTTGGGAGCCTGTGGTGTTTTCATTAAACTTGCACAAAAGCAAATTGTATATAAAGCCTGAAGGTTAGTATAAATCATAGAATTGCAGTATCGTTAGTGATGGAAGAGACATTTAAGATTATTAAGTCCACTTGTTAACTGTAGCAAGCCCACCACCAAACCATGACCCCAAGTACCATATCTACATTACTTCTACATACGTATGGGAATAGTTTCAACCACTTCCCTGACAAGCCTGTGCCAATGCCTGATTATGCTTTCAGTAAAGCAATTTCTTCTGAAGTCTCTCAAACATCAAAAATACAGGATTATTCTAAGAGATGTTGTCATTTGGCAGCTGTTAACTGCCACTGAGTTTTAAAGAGGTTCCCGTAACTTGGGGGAATTGAGAAAGATAGATACTGTTGATCTGTGGTCTTTTCGAATTACCTCCGCACCAGTGTGGTGTCAGAGTTCAGTCTCTGCTGTTGCCTGTTGGAAAAGCTCTCTTCAAAAGGGGAGAATTATATTAATTGAAAACAATGTCATTTCTTTCAGCAGAGATTTTAGTGCTTTGTATTTGGAGGATAATAAATTGAACATGAGAAGGCAGCCAATTGTCTGGAAGTGGATGATGCATCCCGGCTAACCTCTAACACGACACATTTTTAGAAATCTGTAAATCTAGAAAAAGCCACTTAGGAAAACCCCTGGCATTCCTATTGCACATGTATTAGAAAACCTGTTTTTAATCTCTGAAGTTTACTGTTGCTGGCTTGCTGAAAAATCCATTCAGGATGAGTTTTATATAGTGGCTGCTATTTCAGTTCTTAGATAAGAATTAGTATGGCATTTGTTAATAGACGTTTATTGGTTTCTTGAATTTCTTTCTGATGAGCTCTGTTTTGGGAAACAGGAGCCATTTAAAAGTAAGAGTTTGGAAAAGATGACCGAAGGCTTGACAGGTAGAAGAAAAGATGTTTGTTTTTTTTAAATTTTAAATTGAAATGTTAGGCACAATGTGTGTTTTGGAGATTAACACAGTGAAAATCAGGGAAAGTTACATAATCATTTGTGGACCTTTCAGTGTCAAACTGACATTCAATTCTTGAAAAATTTTAAATATACACCAAATTATTGAGAAATATTTATAAGTTTGTTGTAACATTTTAAAAAGTTTATAATCCCGTTACTGTACAAAAAATGCTGAAATGCTTATTTTCACAGGTTTCTCTCATGTCTGCTCAGCAAGGGCCTTATGGCCAAGGTCAGCAGTATTTGCCAAATCCTGGAAGTTTTGTTCAGAACACTGCAGGTGTGTAACAAAAAAGTTACCATCCTTAGATTTCTTTTGATGTGGTCTGTTTTTAGTGGCCATCAAGATTACCCTTTGGTGTAATGTCTTAGCGTACTAGGTTGGTGTGGACTAAGGGATGCCTCCACAAGTGAGGTAGCCATAGATGTGGTTTCTGTAAAACCTTCATCTCTATGGGCCTTTTCCCTCAAACAGTGGAGCTTTTTCCTGATCACTAACCATGTGGTTTTGGTGTGTAGCTGCACTGAGAAGTAATGAATTTGGTCTGCTTTTCTGGAAGGCAGCAGGCTGTAAGTCTGGCTTGCATTTACTAGAGTGTGTAAACTTTCCTGGTGAGTGATGAAAAGCTTCTAAAAAGTCATAAATGTTGAAAGTAGATGAAGTAGATTGGTTCTGTTGAAATATTTAAGCATAAAATAAGGAAAATTACTACATTTCAATAAACACATGTCTGTGTATGGGCAACTGGCTTAGATAGTACTTCATAATATGTTTTGCCTTCAGCCGTTAAGCTGAAGGCTAAACAGTAAGCAAAACTGGTTGCTAAATAATTTGAAATGACAAGGTGAGGAGACAGGAGGCAGAAGGAAGTTTGTTGTGAAATACACTGATGAAAGTGAAGTAAATCTCTGATGCTCTTTTTATCTCCTTTGAATATGGATGTTTTTCTCTAGGAGCCCTTCCACGTTCATATCCTGATAACCACCTTGGACAGCTGGATGTCAATGAATTGTTTGCTAAACTGCTATCAACAGGGATCCTCAAACTGTCAAAAACAGATTCTACTTCAGCACGTATGTAGATCCATTATGTGCTAACTACTCAGTTTATCCAGCTGAAGTGTGAAGCTAAGCGTAACAGGTCATGTCAACGCCTACGTGTTTGGTTTTTTTAAAATGTAACTGTTTTGGGGAAGAAATGTAGTGCCTGTATTGGAGGGAATCCTTAGTGTCTTCTTTAATGTGTACACTTAGCATTCCAGAGCAGTCACTTTTGCCAGATGTGGAGCCTTGGTAATTTGTTCCTGATTATAATCAGATTTTCATCAGTTTGTGAAATATTTGTGTCTTTCGAGGCTGAATTTTAATGGCAAAACCTATGGGAAAATACTTTTCCCAGATTGAAATTCTGAGTAACATAGAGTATTTTAGAATATCTTCCATGCTTTTCGCGTTATGTTAGAAGGTGACCGACTTAGCTATTGCACACTTGTGTTTTAGTACAGTCTGATCGTATTTTAATACAATCACATTTTTCTGCTTTCTAGAAGTGAATGAAACATCATCTCAGCCAGCTGCTGAAGAGGAAGATGATGACCAGAATGAAGATCAGAACGTTCCAGACCTCACTAACTTTGTAGTTGAAGAACTTAGACAGTACGTACAGTACATTGAGTTTACAGTGCAATAAGACTAACAACATGGTTGTATCTAAATAGTTAATGCAAGACAGTTAGATGCTTTTAAAGATTGTCACTTTGTGACTAAAAGGACTTGCAGGTTTTAGTCATGTCAGCCTGGAGAATTTAAGGGAGGCAAAGAGAGGGAAAATTAACATGGGAGCTACTTTCACACAAGCTGCATGTTGTTTCGTAAGCATTAGGGTTGTGGTATGTGTTGAAGTCTGTTTCTTTCTTTGTTACTACTACTTTTACTGCCTTTGTAGTAGTTTGCAAAGCTGCGCCAGATGCAGCTGTTACCATTTTATGCTGTATTAGGTGTTGAAGCTAGCAGACCTGAAACACAGTACTAGGGTGTTTCTCATGCATGCTTGATATCAGCCCGTTGTCTGTTCTTTGAATGTTTCAGTTGATTGTGTTACGAAAATCAGGAAAAATTAGCTATATGGTGTGATTTAACTTTGCAGTAGATTTGTTGTTTTCCTCTAGTCCTGTGGACATATGAAGCAACTTACTGAAAAACTTACCTACTTCAAAGAAATGTTGAGACATTTGTTGATGTTTTTTTGTAGGCGTTTCGATAGCGTTATAAACAGACTGTACACTGGAATTCAGTGTTACTCGTGTGGAATGAGATTCACTACTTCCCAGACAGATGTTTATGCAGATCATCTAGATTGGCATTATCGTCAGAACCGTACAGAAAAAGATGTTAGCAGAAAAATTACACACAGAAGATGGTACTACAGTTTAACCGTAAGTAATGCAGTATGTGTAGGGGTGAACTACATGCTGGAGTCTGTGTGTTCCTCGTGTATGTGCTGCAGGAGTGCAGTCAGAATCTACATAATCACAGGAACTGGCCTTTGGTAAACACTGATGTCTTAGGTATTTCAAGTAGGTCTGAAATGCCTGTGAAAGTACAAAAGGCAACTGTATGATGAACAACAAACAGTTTGGAGCTATTGGTACTGTTTTCATCATGCTACGAGCACAATGGGAAAATGGAAGGATAGTGCTGTTTCTGGAAAAAACCTTTTTTGAAGTGCAGGATTGTGAGAAAGCAAGCGCTGTGCTAATGCTGCATGTGAGGAGCATTTTGGTTCTAATGAAGTAAGGTTTATGAAATATGATACTTGTGGTTTTTTGTTTTTTCCTGAGACATTTGAACATTCCTGGCTATTTGGCAGTGTCTGAGTGTGAATAAACCCTTTTTCCTCAGGATTGGATTGAATTTGAAGAAATAGCTGATCTAGAGGAGCGTGCAAAAAGCCAGTTTTTTGAAAAAGCTCATGAAGAAGTGGTGTTGAAGACACAAGAAGCTGCAAAAGAGAAGGCATTTCAGAGTGTCCCTGCTGGACCAGCTGGTTCAGTTGAGGTAATTTTCAGCTTGCCTTTGTTAGCCCAGATTCCGAGAGTCATCTAAGACTTCAGAGAAGTTTACAGCATTCTTGCACACTGAATTCTTGTTGTTGGACCTCTGTGCAGCCACTTCATAGGTGGTCTATTTGTTGTGCAGTGGTTGTTTCTTTGGGGCAGGTAATGGTGTAAATCGCCTGCAGATAAAAATCTACATCCACTGTAGCAAAACTGAAAGGAGCAGAAAGTGATGAGTTACAGAATGATTTCTACTGAAATAGGGGAATTGGAGATGATCATTTGTCATTCAAATAATGGTTTCATTGTCTGGGTTTTTGACACTTGGTCACAGATGGGTTGAGGCAAAGACTTAAACCTTAAAGTGACCTCTAGAACTCCGTTTTAGTAGGATGTTTGGTGTAATAATGAAATACAAATGTTGGTAGAGTTACAATGTAGTTTTACATGCTAGGCCTCTGAGAAACTAGCTATGAAGGCCTTGGTTTTAATTTTTTAAAAGTACCTTTTGTGCTTTGTTCTGAGAATTGATTATTTTGCACACAAGTGCTGAAAATGTTAATACCTACTTAAAATTCTGCCTTTTAAAATTTGAAGCTCCAGGTTAAGGTTAAGAGTGAAGATGATGCCATAAGTGAAATTGATTGAATACCTGTACTGAATTGTTTTACATGACAGTAAGACAGCATCAGATTGTTAAAAAGTGTTAGGCAGAGGATTCTCAGCTAAAAGGAAAAGCCAGGTGAATGATCACTGCTCAATCTGAAAACTCTAGTAATTGTAAAAGTTTTGTAAAGTTACTTTTGAAGTGTGGAGGAAAGGTACTGTTGTAGACTCAATGTTTTTGACTCTTACTAGATTCTGGAGGTTCATTTGTTGGGCGAGTTGCTGCCATAACTTCATTTATCTCTGTTATTCCAATAACTTTGCAGAGCTGTGAAATCTGCCGAGAGCAGTTTGAACAGTACTGGGATGAGGAAGAGGAAGAGTGGCACCTGAGGGATGCTATCAAAGTAGATGAAAAGGTAATTGATCTTATTTATGTGTGATACTTATTTACAGTAAAAACAGAATTATAGCAGAAAGTGGGGAGGCAGGGGGAAGGCAAATGCTCTTTGTCTCCTGAAGGATTCTCGTGGTAGTTCTTCTGGATTCCAAGTGCATAAATGTTTGCCACCAGTATAGGCTCACTGACGTTCCCTTTGGCCTTTGGCTGTAGTGGTGCAAGAAGAGAAATTAATGTTCATCTATGTGGGTGCCGATACTGGTTCAATTATTTTTATATAGAGCTGTACACAAGTCATTCTCAACACTTGGAGCCTTCTGTGTGGTAACTTGTCCTAAATAAACACACAAAATCTTCTCCTAGTTCAGTTTGACACCAGACTCTTACCACTGTTTTTCTAAACAAATTATGTGATACATGTAATTGATGGTGTTCTGTTCATAATCAGTGATCATGCTATAATTTATGTATTTAAATGGACAACAATTGTTTTTTAGATTTACCATCCATCTTGCTATGAAGACTACCAAAAAGTAAGTGAATCTTCTTTCTCCATATTTGTTTAAGCATTTGTTTGATCTTGAACTTTGCAGGAAACAGATGTTTAAGTTGTGCTACCTCATTTCTCTTGCCCATGGCTGGACAAAGAATTGGATGTCTTGGGTGCAGCGAGTTCATAATACAGAACTAGCAAAGACATGATTCTTGTTGGTATGAATCACATCAGCTTGTGTGTGTCATGCACCAAAGCCAAACTGTGGTTTGAAAATGTGTGTTGAGTGATGTGCAAAAATGTATTGGATCAGTGCTGGCATGTGTTGAGTTTCTAAGGCTTAGGTAGTTACAGTTCCTTTAGGGAGAACACAGAACAGTTTATTGTGATGTGTTGAGCATTTCATCCCTGCTTGGATGGTATCTTTTCTGAAGTAATTGTGAAAAAATGATGCTATTAATAACAACTTGATAAAGTAGAAGTTTGAATTTTGAGTGCTTTGACAGTCAGTGTGTTTGCATTTCGAGTAAGAGTAAAGTGGATGAGAAGTTTAAAATGGTGATTTTAATGTTAATGCTACACTGACTTTCACTTTGCAGACATCTTCCTTTGATTGCGCACCATCTCCCTGCAAAACTCCAGAATATCCACAAAACACGATGTTGGACGTTGTTACACAAGAAACAGAAGAGTCTCATGACTCGCCGGAAGTCAAAGAAGAACCTGATGACACCCCTCCTGCCTGTGCAGAAGAGAGCACACCTGCATCTACAGATATTAAAACAGAGCCTGATGAATCTGTTTAAATAAACTGAGGTGTGATTTTCTTTTCTTACAGAAGAGCTGCTGTGTTAACTCTGAAGGCAAATACTTTTTATATAAAATAAACATTCAACTGAGGCAGGGCCTCAACTACTGTTTAGTTAATAAATACATTTTTGTATTTGAATTTCTTATTGCGGCACAGTTTCTGGTGTCATTGTGTGAAAGGTCTGTAGGTGCGTGAAAATTTAATGGAATTAAATGATATATGTAAAAATGTACAATTTTCACTTGTGGAAATGTAAATTATAAATAAAAGATATTTTTGCTATATATATGGAGTGTAATGTTTATGCACACCATCAAACGAAGACAGTGTTTCTGTACTTTTCTCAGTTTAAATGGAATTTAAAAGAACTTTTGCTCAATAAGACACTGAAAAATGAAAGCAAATCACTTCCTTCAGTTGTTCTGTAGGTCGTTTATCAAGGGAAGCCATGGAGGAATTTCTCAGACAACCATAAGCTTTTATTTTTAAACTTCTTTGAACAAACTTACAAGTCTGGATACTTATAAAAAACAAAATAAACCCCCCCAAAACCCAACAAAAGACAAAATCCCAAAAAGACAGTTCTGGGTAGGAGGGGAAAATTTAACAAACCAATGGGGGTGCTTGATTGTGAACACAAGTGCTGACAATTAACAAACCAGGATGCCTGGTAGTTAAGACATTTTTACTGATTTTTTTTTTTCTCCCCACTAGTCATACACATGAGAATTTAACACAACAAACCTTTCTTTACATTACAGGGGGAGAATGAATGCTCATTTGAAACATGGTTAACTTTTTTTTTGTTGTTTATGACTGGACTTAGATGGTAAACCCGATATCCTGAGATTGTTCATATTTCTTAACTGTAATAAATAAAATTAAGCATATAATTTTGAGTGTGAGTCTTCCTTTCAGTAATGGGTTTGTGTGGCTGGCATATTTGTGGAGTGGTGGAAATAATCATATAACTCTGTTGGAAACTATGCATTTAATGCTTTATTCTCTCTGCCATGTGTATAATGAGTATTTTGAAGCTGCTGGGAGCTACGTGTAAGCATTAAAAGTCAAAGATCAGTGTGGTGGCCCCAGTGTGTTACTTTTGGGAGATCAGAATTTACTCTTGGTGTATGATGTGAGTAGGAATAATCAGCTGCGAAGGTGATTTTGCTGTGGGCTACAACATGTGTTCACAAGCAGGCTGCAAGTTTTTAAGATGTGACTACGTTTTTGGCTTTTGTATTAAAAGTTGTAGCTATAGTTATGTTTTAGATGTAAACTTTAAAAAATGTGTTTCAATTACAGAAAGTCTAGAGGAAGAAAAACACTTGGGAGAGTAATCAGGGCTAAGTCAGTCCCTGGGTGGTATGTGTGGCTGGCATTGACAAAACTTTGTCCTGAAATACTGTAAACTTCTAACTCAAACAAATGGACAGTCGGAGGAGACTGAGCAGAGGTGCGATGCCTTTAAATATTTAGAAAGATGATAGAAAAAGGGAACAACATCCTCTCCACTAGAAGTAGAACAAAGACCCACCTGTAAGCTGCAGCAGGAGTGTTTATGACAGCTAAATGACAAGGGGTAGGTAAGCTCTAAATGGATCTTACTTGGTTCACATAGTAGTTATCAACAGGCCTGTAAATCTGATTGGGAAGTGTAAAAAAATAGGCTTTTCACCACAGCAGGATACAGCTTTGCTAACCTTTAACTTCTAAGAAGGAGCTAACAGATAAGATTAGGAGAAATCATCAGGAGACTACTGAAGACTGCTTCAGAGGTGCCAGACAGCAAAGCCAAGGATGGAGGATACAGGACAGCAAAAAGTTCAAAGGACATAAGGATAAAAGACCACCAACACCACCAGAGGATCATAAAAAGACCATATATAGAAATTATACCATGTATGTTAATTATTTTGGGAACCTAATGATTATGTATGAACCTAAGGCAATGCTAACTATATAGAGAGCTCACACAGAACCATTGGTGAGCCTCTGACCTGAGCCAAGCACCCAGCGCTGTACTTTTGCTTTATTGATTTTGTCCTTATAATAAAGTCAATGCCATTTGGTTTTAATGACTTGGCGTTTATTACAATTTGGGGGCACGTCCGGGATAATCTCACCTGGTTTCACTCGGCTCTGGGACCTAAGCAGGAGGCATGCCCTGCTGATTCCAGCATGAAATCTGCCAGATTCCCAGGTGCCTGTTGAGTTTCCAGGCTGATTACCTTGTGAGGAGAAGGACACATAAAGCAAAGGGGGATCAGTGCTCCCAGGGATAAGCCACGGCAGCTCGTCATTCTTGTGCTCGAAGATCCAAGGAAGAAAAAGACTGTAAGCACTCCTTGGTCGAGCTGGATTGGGGCTTGTGTGTGGTGTGTATGAGACTTGGACCGGATAGTCCAGATCTGGGAAGCGAGTGAGGAGTCTCTGTAGCCACGGTTCCAATCTCCCGTGAGGAAATTGGCCGGCGAAAAGACAAAGCGTTTGGAATTGAGTGAAAGATGGCCCCGGGGATGGGACAAAAAGCAAGTAAGCCCGGTCCCGGGGAAGAAGGAAGTGGGAAGGCACCAACAGAGATACCCCCAGACAGTCCCTTGGGGTTGAAATTAGCTAATGGGGAAATGGATCCTAGTACTAGATCCTGATAGAAGAGGAGAAACGTCCCATACGAGTAAAGCAATACCCCGTTTCAATAGAGGGAAGAAAAGGGCTCCAACCAATATTTGAGAGGCTGGTTGCCGATGGAACACTCAAACCTTGTATGTCCCCCCACAATACCCCCATCCTACCTGTAAAGAAACCTGATGGGACATACAGATTGGTACAAGACCTGCGGGAAGTAAATGAAAGAACTCTAGCCCGATATCCCATGGTACCAAATCCTTCTAAGGTCCTGCTAGAACATAATTGGTTTAGTGTAGTGGACCTAAAAGATGCATTTTGGGCCTGTCCTTTAGCAGAAAAATGTCGGGACATTTTTGCCTTTGAATAGGAAGACTCAGATACTGGCTGAAAACAGCAGTTTAGATGGAGCAAACTGCCCAGGGATTTACTGAATCCCCCAATCTATTCTGACAGGCCCCGGAGAAGCTGTTACATTCCAGCTGGCTCAGTGGGTAGAGCATGGGACTCTGAGTTTCTGGGCTCATGGGTTCAAGCCCCATGTAGGACATCTTGAGACAGTACTATAGGCTTACCCTGCTCCAGCAGAGGGGGTTGGACTTAGATGACCTTTCAAGGTCCCTTCCAACCTGTAACCTTCTGTGATTCTTTACTCACCTTAAAAAAACCCCCAAATTACCCACCATGTGGATGATTTACTCATATCAGGGGAAGAAAGTGGTTGTGGAGTCTCCTTCATTTGAGATGTTCAAGGCCCGCCTGGATGTGTTCCTGTGTGACTTGGTCTAGGTGATGCTGCTGTGGCAGAGGGATTGGACTAGATGATCTTTCGAAGTCCCTTCCAATCCGTAATGATTCTATGAAGTAACAATTAACTTACTAAATTTCTTGGCAGAAGAGGGACCGAGAGTCTCCAAAGGAAAGTTGCAATTCGTGGAGCCCGAAGTACGGTATCTGGGACATATAATAAGCCTGGGGAGATGCAAATTGAATCCTAAAAGAATTGCAGGAATTGTATCTATTCCACCCCCGACCACAAAAGAGAAATGAGAAAGTTGTTAGGCTTATTAGGGTCCTGTAGACTGTGGACTGAAGGATAAACTCAGGCAGTCAAATTTTTATATGAAAAACCGATGGGGAAAGCTAAGAGAGAGTGGACACAAAATGACCAGGAGAAATGTGAACAGCTGAAAGGAAAACTGATGAAAGTTCTGGTGTTAAGCTTACGGTCATTAGAGAAACCCTGTCATTTATTTGTGAATGTGGAGGACGGCGTGGCTCGCTGGATTCTAACTCAGGAATGGGGAGGGGTACGGAAACCAGTGGCATATTTACCCAAATTGCTAGATCCCGTCAGCCCAGACTGGCCGATACGTATCCAGGTGGTATCTGCCTCCTCAGTGCTAGTAAAGCTGAAAACTGACTTTTAGAGGAAAAATAAGAGTCCACACCCCACATGCAGTGCGAACTATTTTAAACCAAAAGGCAGAGAAGTGGCTGTCAGACTCCAGGATGTTAAAATAATGAAGCCTTTTTATTGGACAATGAGGATCTAACATTAGTGACTGAATAACAATCAAAATCCAGCCCAATTTCTGTATGGAGAGCCACAAGGGGCACCGATACATGCCTGCCTAGGAGTAATAAACTATCAGACGAAAGTTAGGGAGGACTTGATTGACCTGTGGAGATACTGGTGCCCAGCCTGACTCTGCGGCTCGTGCCACGAGCTGTGACCGGAGACCGGTGTCTCTGCAGAGGGAGCAGAAGCAGGGTAAAAACCCGCTGCTTCGTACTCCGCCGATGCTTGGAGTCGGTGTTGCCCTGCTCCCTCAGACCTGCTCTGAGGACACTAGCCCAAGGCTGCTCCTGAGGTACCAGACCACAGCAACAGGCAACGCACGTCCCCTCTGCTGCCCTCCCTTCCCTCCGCAGGCAGCAGCTCTTAGGGATGAACTCGACCTCCACAGCCGCCACGCACCAAGACCCCCCTCCCCGCGCGCAGGCGCCGCCTCTGCCGCCATTTTCCTCGCTGGGCGCCGCGCTCTGTGCCCATGGCAACGCGTTCGCCGCTCGGCCGGTGAGACCTGTTCGCCGCGCTCCTTCTTCCCCTTCTCCTTCCTCGTGGGCTGGGGGGCGGCCCTGGCTGTCTCCCGAGCTCCACTGTGGCGGCAGCGGTCGGTATCGGCGGCTCCGCAGCGGCTGCCGTCTGGGCCATGAGGAGAGAAGCACCGCGGGGCGGAGCGGGCCGGGCCGGGCCTGGCCAGCAGTTCTGCGGCTCTGCCCATCTGCTACCCGAAAGCCCCGGTCTGAGACATGAGGCGCTGGGGATGCTCAACAGCCTCTAAATTTGCGAGGAACGGCGGCCATACACCCCTCAGGCAGCCGGGTCTGCGCTCCCCGAGCCCTCGGCGTGGCTTGGCTGGGGCTGGCAACCTCTCCTTATCTTCTCTTATATTTCCAATGAGCATGTGATAACAGCTTTTATATTAAAATGGCACTAAAATTATGGAATCATAGAATCGTTGAATGGTAAGCTTGGAAGGGATCATCTAGTTCCAACTCCCTTGCCATGGGCAAGGAAGCCTCTGGCTATACCAAGTTGCTCAGAGCCCCATGCAGCCTGGTCTTGAACCAGTCCTCCACTTTGAAGTCAATGTATTTTGTACAGAATTAATGTTAACAGCTCTTAACTTCAGTCCCAGGGCAGGTGCTTTTGTCTTTTGGTGGTGGCACGTACCAAAAAGCCATAGAGCAGCACTAGGCATCCATCTCTATGTTTGGATGTCTCCGGAGGGTCAAGGGAGACAAAAGTGGGTCTGGTAATTTGCCTTTCTTCTGGATTAAAAAAAAAAAGTATTATCTTGAACTTGCAGCACTGGAAGATTGTGTTCAACACTTTAGTGTACTTTGGTGTAACTGGGCAGGTCTTCTTATGTGAAAATGTGTGTATTTGCACCGATGCCTTCAACTCTCACTGTGCATAGTGAGAAATCACTCCCTTGTGGGGAAGTTATTGCTTGGTGATGCTGCCTTTTTAAAAAAACAGCTCAAACCACAAATTATACTGAAATTTATTTGAAAACATGATTTAGATGACCTCCTGAGGTCCCTTCCAATCTGCATTGTTCTGTCTTTCTGTGCTGTTGCTGCCTGTTCATATAATATTTTGCAGGATGGAGTCCGAGTTCCTAACTGAAGCTGGTCTGACATGATGAGCAGGGTGAAGTGGAAGTGCAGTGATACACAGCCACACCATCAATCCGTGTGTTATAGCATAGGGTGTGTTACTGTTACCCTGGATTACTGAAACGGCCCCAGCCCCTTTTTCCATTCTGTGGCAACCCCAAATCTGCCTGAGCACTGCTATCATGCTACAGATTACATGAAAATATTCACTGGTAAACTTCAAAGGCTGTTTTCATACATACCACAAACATGTTCGTGCAGTATCTCATTTACATTCTTTAATGTTTTTTATCTCAATATAAATTTATTTACTACTTCACAGGTGGAAGAGCTGAAGCACTAGTACCTTAGGAGCTACATTTTCATGCTTGCTTGACTTGCAGCACTCTAGTGCACCTCTTCAGGACTTCTCCTGACAGCACAAAACCTAATCAGGCAGTGTTGATGTGTTTTGGTAATGGAGTGATGGCTACTGTAGAAGGTAATTGTTTTCAGCTCCTCTGATGTTTGGCTATGTGAAATCAGCCACCTCAGTCATTAGATCTACTGACGTTACATATTTCTGTTTACAAGTCTTGTCAAGGTGTCAGGGGGATGTTGAAGGGGGGCACTGGATATGTAACTTCTGTTGCTCCCAGACACATAGTTCATTGGTGGAAAGGCCCAAAAAAGAAAAGTGGTTATTTTATTCCACAGCCTGGTGATAGATTTTTGTGGGTTTTTTGACCCCACTGCAGCTACATTTAGAGTTTTACTGTCTGCTACTGAAGTCAGTGAAAATGTTATTGGCTTTGGTGGGAGCAAAGTATTGGGCTGCTAACAGCTGTGACAGAGCAATGCCATAGTTAGAGCAAGAGAGTGACACAGGAAGACTAACACGTTGCATGAAGAACTGCTTTCTACAGCAGCTTTAATTTTGGCATCATCTTGTCCTGAAACCCACCTGTGCAGCTCAGTCAAGAGCTAGTTCCTGGTGTGGTCATCTGGTGAAGGCCCTGATGCCCTGCGGTGTGGTCTGCCCTTCTATGTCAAGTCATTAAGCGGCAGCAGCAGGAGCAGGGCCGTGTGGAGCACCTGGGAAGTGATGGCTGAGAGCTTGTGTACCACGCAGGAAGCCTTGCTGGTATTGTGCTTTAAAATGTGATTAATGAAATGGTTTATGATGACCAGAGTTTGGAAGAGAGCCAGTGTTGTGTGTATGGATGGAACAGTTCTGCTTCGTGGTCTTGCTGTGCTTCTTGTCATCTTTCTTTAGGGTCTTACCCTTCTGGACACTTTTCTGGGCCTATATTGCTCTGCTTCTGACCAACAGAAGAGGTGACTAACAGTTCCTGCTGATACAAATCTGTCTCATAGGTTACTCCAAACATTTTGATTGGTTCCTGTGAAACTGATAGTCTGATGTTTATTTGATTCATCTGAACTGATTAGTTCCTTTTTATTATCCCTCTCTAGTTGTCAAGAAGAAGCAATGTTATGCTAACGTGCACGAAGCAGTGAAAGCTGGTGATGTAGAACAGCTTGCATCCTTGATAAAAAGTGGAGCCAGTATTAATGAGGTGGATGTAGTCCACAAATTCACGCCGCTGCACTGTGCTGCACACTCTGGAAGCCTGGAGGTAAGCATTGTGTTAGTGTTCAGACACAGCAAGTTTTTTACAGGTTAATGTTTTCCCTCTTCGGGAGAGGCTGGTCAAAATTACTAGCTGTGATCAAGCTAAATCAATCATCTCTGTTTTTGTCAATATATTCACAAAGAGCAGAAGTGCAGGATTTCAGGTTTTCATTTTGTCTTTATGAAGCCTCAGGCAGTTTATATAGTCAATGATGCCTGATTTTGTTTTCCTGCTGTAAACAAAGTATGCCCTATGGCTTTCCTTCCAAACTCGTAACATTCTTTTGTCCCTGTTGTGTTTTCTCCTCTTGGGACACCGAGAATATCCTGTAGCATGTGTAAAATATTCAGAAGGTGGCTGAAATAGGGGAGAAGTGATCTGAAAACACTGAGTAATAGATACAAGCCCCTACTGGAAGAGAGCCAGTCTAGTAAGGATAGAGAACCCGTACCAGAGGTTCTAGCAAGGTCGCATAAATCCAGAAAGTCTTCCAGTAATATGATGACCTTCATAAAGAAGAGAAGGGTCCTAGTTATTCGAGACTCACTCCTAAAAGGGACTGAGGGCCCAGTATGCAGAGCTGACCCTTATCATAGGGAAGTCTGCAGTTTATCTGGAGCCTGAATCAGGGATATCACTAGGTTGCTCTCTAACCTGGTGAGATCAGCTGACTATAACCCACTGCTGATTGTCCAGACAGGTGGGGAAGAAGATGTATTCTGTAGCCTGAGGGGAATGAAGAAAGACCTTAAGGCATTAGGATGTTTGGTAAAAGAGTCTGGGGTGCAAATTGTATTCTTGTCATTTCTTCCATTTTGGGGTGAGGACACAGGCCAGAATAGAAGGACTCCGTCCATTAATGCCTGGCTACGAGACTGGTGTTACAGGCAGGGCTTTGGGTTCTTCGATACTAACTGGTTCTATAAAGCGCCAGACCTCACAGGTCCACATGGGAGGAGTTTATCTCAGAGGGGAAAAATGGCTCTGGGGCAGGAGTTGGCAGGGCTAATTCAGAGGACTTTAAACTAGATTCAAGGCAGGGTGGGCAAGCGCCAGTGGGACAGAGCTGTGGTCTTAATGAAAACCAGGTGGCCTCTCACTGCCCTAGGGTAAAATCAGAGCACTCAGCTTCCTCCCTGAAATGCCTGTACACCAATGTATGCAGCATGGGGAACAAACAGAAGGAGATAGAAATCAGGTGATTATGAACTACTGGCATAGTGTAGGCCCCCTGATGAATGAGGTGGGTGCCCTGCAGACAGACACAGAAAAAGCAGAGATACTGAAAGCCTCTGTCTGTACTTCTTGGGGCTGTCTTGATATCAAGCCTCTGACTGCTGAGGCTCCAGAGGAAGTCGAGGTAAGAGAGGAGCCTGCCTTGGTTAATGAGGACTAGGTTAGGGATAAGTTGAGCAAACTGGATGTGCACAAATCCATGGGCCCAGACTGGATGCAACCGTGTGTACTAAGGGAGACGGCGGAAGTCATTGCTAAGTCATGTGGATCAGGAGAGGTGCCTAGAGACTGGAGGATAGCAAATGTCACTCCAATGTTCAAAAAGGGAAAGAAGGAGGACCCAGGTAGCTATAGACTGGTCAGCCTCACCTCCATCCCAGGAAAGGTGACAGAACAATTTGTTCTAGAGGCTGTTTCCAGGCACATCAAGGACAGGAGGGTTATTAGGGACAGTCNTTAAAGAAGTGGAGCACCTCCCTTATGAGGAGAGGCTGAGGGAGGTGGGTCTGTTTAGCTTGAAGGAGAGGAGACTGAGGGGTGACCTCATTCATGTCTATAAATATTTGAGGGCTGGGTGTCAGGAGGATGGAGCCAGGCTCTTCTCAATGTCATCTAGTGATAGGATGAGGGGCAATGTTTGTAAGCTGGAACACAGGAGGTTCCACATAAATATCAGCAGGAACTTCTTCACAGTGAGGGTGTCAGAGCACTGGAACAGGCTGCCCAGGGAGGTTGTGGAGTCTCCTTCACTGGAGAAGTTTAAGACCCGCCTGGATGTGTTCCTGTGTGACTTGGTCTAGGTGATCCTGCTGTGGCAGGGGGATTAGGCTGGATGATCTTTTGAGGTCACTTCCAATCCCTAATGATTCTATGAAAACATATTCGTAATGTTTACTAGTTTCTTGCCCCATGCCTCATTCCTTATAGAAATACTCCTAACACATTTTATCGTAATAAAAGAATAGGTTGCAAATTCATGGAGAAATCATCTGGTATTTGCCTGAATCCCTTGAACTTACAGAAGAACTTCTCTATTCTGCACAGCATTCACCTTCCTGTTGCGGCCTTTTTGTACAATCTTTGTAGGAATTTAACCTTGAAGCAGCAAGGCCGTGAGTAACCATGTAAAAAACATGTCCCAAGGGAAAGAATGTAAATTCTTGCTAAACTAAAGAAATATTAACTGCAGTTGCTGTTTTGGGAATATATGGAAACTGTCAAGAAAATGCTGATCATCATGTTGTTAATGCTGAAACCAGATTGCTTACCCACCCTTTTCTGCCTCTATAAATCCTGCCATTTTAAATTTGACTGTCCTACTTTGCAGTCAGTCTGTTAGACTGTATTGAATTATCTGTCATCAGTTTTTTCCTCTGCTCCTTGGTAAAAACAGTAGAGGAAACAGAGCGATAGGCTGGCTACAAAACAGATGATAGATCATGGTAAAATATAATAAGAATATTTAACTGATTCTCTAGCTGGTTTTGGGTAGTCCATACAATTTCTGTTGCAAGAAGTCATATCTGTTGGGAAATAGAATAATACTGGGAAGGAAGACAGATGGGATTAAATAAACCTAAGAAGTCTAATAAATTAAATCAGCCTTTAAATAGGATATTTTTTCTGTCACAAATTGTAGCTGGAATTCATGTGAGCATGTTAGCATTTTCCAGTGCTTTTTCCATGCTTTCACCTCAATACTCTCATGGATTACATTTTAGAATCATGGAATCATTAAGGTTGGAAAAGACCTCCCTGATCACCAAGTCCAACCGTTAACACCACCATTCCCACTAAACCGTGTTCCCAAGTGCCAGATCAACATGTGTTTGAACACCTGCAGGGATAGCGAGTCCAGCACTTCTCTGGGCGGGTGCCTGTTCCAATGTCTGACTGCTCTTTCAGTGAAGACATTTTCCCTAATGTCCAGTTTTAGGGGTGAACTTGTAAGGTAGGGTAGATGGTTGGACTCAATGATCCCAGGAGTCTTTTCCAACCAGAGTGATTCTGTGAATTTAGTCTTCCGCTGGCACAATTTGAGGTAATTTCCCCTTGTCCTATCACTAGTGACTTGCAGGAAGAGATGAACTGCATCTCTCTACAACTTTCTTTCAAGTAGATGTAGACAGCGATAAAGTCTCCCCTCAACCTTTTCTTCAGACTAAATAACCCCAGTTCCCTCAGCTGCTCCCCATAAAACCTATCTCTAGTCCCTTCACTATATTTGTTGCTCTTGCTTGGACCTGCTCTACCACCAAAATGTCCTTCTTGTATTGTGGTGCCCAAAACTGAAATATTTGAAGTGAGGCCTCACTAGTGTCAAGTACAGGGAGACTATCACCTCTCTAGTCCTGCTGGCCACACTATTTCTGATACCGACCAGGATGCTGTTGGCCTTCTTGGCCACCTGGACACACGGCTGGCTCCTGTTCAACTGCTGTCAATCAACACCCCCAGGTCCTTTTCCTCTGAGCAGTTCTCCAGACACTCATCCCAATTCTGTAACTTTGCATGGGTTGTTGTGCATGAAGCCTAAGACCTAGCACTTGGCCTTGTTAAACTTCATACAATTGACCTCAGCCCATCAATCCAGCCTGTCCAGGTCCCTCTGTAGAGCTTTCCTACCCTCAGGCAGGTTGACGCAACCACCTAGTTTGGTGTTAAATCTGAAACAGTAAGAAACCATTCTGTAAAATCAGTTCTAGGGACTGAATTAGTAGGTTATTTGCACTTTTTGTTCCTTTGGGTGAAACCTGGGAAGTACAGTTTTCCTGTAACTTCCTAATGCAGAAGCATCTGGCTGAGGTATGCTCAAGGGCGGCATATTTTCATACTGAAGTATTCCAGTACTGCTTTGAAATGCAGCCTTGATTAATAGATGACAGTTAAAATGTGCTTCAGATAACATTGTAAGAATAGTTAAACCCCTTTGGTTCCCGTTGAGCAGTGCCTTCACTGGTTGCTGTGGCATGGAGCTGACGTAACGCACGTGACTGTTGGTGGCTGGACAGCAGCACACCTTGTGGCTATCCGAGGGCAGGATGCTTGCATGCAGGTATGTATACAGATACATAACTATTCACTCTCCAGCAAAAGTAAGCAGGGCAGACCTTCCGTTTGGACAAATTGGTTGTGAAGGTCTGCCGAGAGCACTCCTAATGGAGCTGTGAGCATTGCCTCTTGATATGTTTACATGTGGAATCATAGAACTGTTTAGGTTGGAAAAGACCTTCGAGACCATCAGATCAACCATTAATCTAACTGTACCAAGCCCACCACTAAACCATGTCTCTAAGCTCCAAATCTCCACGACCTTCAAACATATCCAGGGATGGCAATTCAACCCCGTCCCTGGGCAGCCTGTTCCAAGGCCTGATGACCCTTTCAGTGAAAAAGTTTTTCCTAATGTCCGACCTAACTTCCATGGCACAACTTGAGGCCATTTCCTCTTGTCCTATCACTCCAACACCCACCTCTACAACCTCCTTTCAGGTAGTTGTAGCCAGCAATAAGAGCTCCCTTCAGCCTCCTTTTCTAAAGATTAAACATCCCCAGCTCCCTCAGCCACTCCTCATAGGGTTTGTTCTGCAAACTCTGCTCTTCTTTGGACCCGTTCCAGCATCTCAGTGTCTGTCTTACATTCAAGTGCCCAAAACTGAACCCAGTACTCAAGTCAATTGTGTAAAAAGCGATCGCAGTGAGCTTATTTGTCCTGCTGTGCAAAAACGCATTTTGTGTAGTGTCAGGGCCTTGAGGTGAGCCCAGAGTTACCGTTGTCCTCCTGGTCATTTCTGCTCAGTTATTCTTCAGCTTGTGAACTGAACTTATGCTTTGGGTTTCTTTCAGGCTTTGTTAATAAATGGAGCAAATGCAGAAGCTCAAGATGATCGTGGGTGCACACCGTCACACTTAGCTGCAGCCCATGGACACAGTTACACCTTGCAAACCATACTGCGGAGTGGGGCGGTGAGAGATTTTGCCTGCAGTTCTGTACCATAGAGCTCAAGCCCATTATCTTTTCCTAAACAAACCTCTCTCCTTAGCCTAAAGTGGCTAGGGGATTGAGGACTGTACTTTGATTACTGAGAGTTAATTTTATTACATAGTTTTCCATTTTTTAAGTTGTAAGATACATTAGGGAAATGATCCAGAAGTCTGGAGATAATCAGTCGTGAGTAAACCACATTATACTGAGGATGTCATTAAACAAAGATGAAGTGCTGTGGTAATTACAGTCTTTTGCAGTTGTACAAATCTCCTAGGGTAAAGGAGACATAAACGTCACAAAAAAATTATTACAAAAATCCATATCAAATAATCACTGTGGTGAGAGAAGTCATTTCTCAGAATGCACCTCTTGTATTTATGTTACTTAAATAAAACTGTGACCATGTGAAAAGTACCTGCCGTGGAATGAGAACTGCATTCATGACATGAGCTTTGGAAAATGTTATTTCATTTGATTTAAATAATTTATCCAATGAACAGCAGATTCCTATTTATAACATTTGGTTTGTGTTTACGATTCATAAATTAATGAATTAACCTGCTGCTTTCCTTGTAGAATGTAAATGTTTCAGACAGGAATGACTGGAAACCTATTCATTATGCTGCTTTTCATGGTCGCTTGGGCTGTTTGCAGCTTCTTGTCAGATGGGGAGCATGCATAGATGATGTGGATAGCAATGGAAACCTGCCAGGTATATCAGGAAAGATCAGACACTTTTGAACCACTGTTATGTTATCTGATGATTGTAGCCAATGGTATGCCACACACACCAGCTCTAGGCAGTTAGTGTAGGACTAGGTCTCTCCTCAGCATCGTTTTCTTCAAACTAAACAGCCCCAGCTCCCTCAGCTGGTCCTCATCAGGCTTGTTCTCCAAACTCTTCACCATCCTTGTTGTCCTTCTTTGGACCTGCACCAGCACCTCAATGTCTTTCTTGTATTGAGGTGCACAAAAGCAAATCCAGTACTTGAGATGTGGCCTCACCAGTGCCCAGAAGGGAAGCTGGAGCAGGAGGCAGCTGCCACAGAGTTCTTTTTCAATTTGTGGCAAATTTTGTTTTTAAGAACTTCTAATCAAGTACATCACTTGCTGACCCTCTGTCGTAAGTATCAGTAGGACAGCAAAGTCAGCTGCTGAAGAGGAAGATTTGTGTTCATGGCAACGCTTGAGACCCAAACAGGGTATTTGCCTAGCTAGTGCTCAGTGGTCTCTAAGCAGTCTTGTGTTGTCTCCTGCAAGCTGCTCTGACTGGGAGCCTTCCTTGCAGATACTTGGCATCTTTTTTTCTACCTATTTTGCATAGAGCTGAACATCCCCTATTCAGCTGAGGCTGCTCCTACAAAAGCCAAAGCTAGATCTAAGTAGTGGTGAGAGCTGTCTTGGTGGGCAGCAGTGCTCTTCTCTAATGTACTGTGTTTCACCTTGTGCTGTAGCTCATCTGGCAGCAGCAGAAGGACACTTGCATTGCTTTAAGTTCTTGGTCAGTAAAACAGCCAGAGTCCTGCACACACTGAAAGCCAGGAATGACCAAGGAGATACTCCAAGGGACTTGGCCGAGCGGTTCTATAAAGATAATATTCTGCAGTATATTGATGGTGTAGAAAAAGAGAGGGCACATCCAGAGACACAGCAAGGTGAGTATGGATCAAACTACTGTTCAAATACTCATAGTAATTCTATGTAGAAATACTTGATTCTGAAAACCTGTGCGAGCAGAATTGTAATGTCTGAATTAGCAGTGTGAGGAAGAACTGTTCTTTTTAGTGCTCACTACACTTCCTGATGGCTGAAGAATGGGAGACTCGATGTGACTTTATAAATGTCTTGGCTTACCCATTATCAGAATAAATCATGTCACACTGTGTTGCACTGAGTACCAGGCTGTCCCCACCTTGGGTACTAGGTTCAGTTTTAGGTACTTCAGTACAAGAAAGACTTTGAGATGATGCAGTGAATCCAAAGAAGGGCAACAAGAATGACAACGACTCTAGAGAACAAGCCTTATGAGGAGCAGCTGAGGGAGTGCGGGCTGTTCAGTCTGAAGAAAAAGAGGCTGAGAAGAGACCTAATAAGGCTGTCTAAAACTACTTAAAAATGTGTTGTAGAGAGGTGAGTGTTGGTCTCTTCTCACAAGTAATAAGTAATGGGACAGGAGGAAATTGTCTTAAGTTGTGCCAGGGAAGTTTAGGTTAGACATCAGGAAAAACTCCTCCGTTGAAAGGATCATCAAGCCTTGGAACAGGCTGCCCAGGGAGGGGGGTGAATTGCCATCCCTGGATGCATTTGAAGGTTGTGGAGATCTGGAGCTTAGAGACATGGTTTAGTGATGGGCTTGGTACAGTTAGGTTAATGGTTGTATCTGATGACCTTGAAGGTCTTTTCTAACCTAAACAATTCTGTGACTCTATAGTTCCTCTTGGACTCCAGCAGAGAACCAGAAAAACTGTATGGTTTCAATGAGTTTGCAGATTAGCCTGACCAGACATCCCTTACTTGCACTGAATAGCATTTTTAGCCTGGAAATGCCCCACTGAAATGAAGGTTCATTGCTAACTAGCAGTAGTACTGCAGTAAGAACAGCCAAAGGATGCAAAGTGTGGCAAGGTCTGTAAGGAGAAACATTGACAGAGGACTGCACCATCACCTCTCTACTTTTCCCAGTCACTTACTGGCCTTACCCACTAGTTTTTCCATTAGAAGTATTTGTCATTAAAAAAGTAGTCTATACATACTTTGTATTGCATGCATATGTTTAAAAAGCAGCATACACATATATATGTCTGCCTTTCTATGTCTAAAATATATCTATATAAAAAACCCTAGAAAAATCACATAGTCTGGGTAGTTTTTAAGCAAGGAGAAGTAAAATAGTTTATCTTTTTAGTGAGATTATTAATTACAAATAGGCAAAAGGCTCCAGTTACCACCAGTAATAAAACATCAGTGGTAGAGCTAAAGTGTACTTGCTTTTTCAGTTTTATGAAGTCAGTTTCTTGCCTGTGGCCACAACCAAGACGTGTTTAGTCAAGCCTCTGATGAACAGAGCTCGTTATGCAGCTGCTTTTTAACTGAGTATGAGCGCATTAATTTTGGTAACTACAGCTATGAAGTGTTTGGTGTTGCTGTGAGAGACAACTATGAGCAGGTTTAGTGGATTTACTGGCATCAGTTTGGAAACACGTGCGTTTTATTTTCAGTTTTAGCTTTCCCAGCGCATGAAGCTGCTTTCAAAGGGGACTTGTTAGCGCTTAGAAGATTAGTGAGCAGTGGAGTCATCAATGTTAATGAGCGGGATGATAAGGGATCCACTCTGGTGCACAAAGGTCAGTAATTATGATCTGTGTTTTGGCTTGTTACTGTTTACTGAGGACTTGTTTACTTAGTCTTTCAAGTAGCTGCTTATCAGATAAACTTAATGAAAAACGGCATCTCATTTCCTGGGGACTTGACAGGGCAACCCTGAGAAACATTTTGTGATGTATGTGTGTGCAAGTCACTTTAAAAGCAAAGTAACCAAGCTGAAGTCAAGAAAGAAGAGTTTATATTATCAGATGAGATGTGAATTTTAGAACCATTGCCTAGCTAAGTGTAAGAAAGGACAACCAGGAGATCAGGACAACCAGGAGACCAGGCCCAGTCAACATGGTTTTATGAAAGGCAGGTCTTGCCTAGCGAACCTGATTTCCTTCTGGGACAGGATGACCTGACTATTGGACGTTATGGATATTGTGGGTATTGTTTACCTGGACTTTCAAAAAGCCTTTGATACTGTTCCCCATGGAATTCTCCTTGATAAGCTGGCTGCTCATGGCTTGGATGAGCACACAGTCTGCTGGATAAAACACTGGTTGAGCAGCCGTGCCCAGAGAGTGGTGGTTAATGGAGTTAAATCCAGCTGGCAGCCTGTGACAAGTGGTGTGCTTCAGGGCTCGGTGCTGAACATCTTTATTGATGATCTCAATAAGGACATAGAGTGTATCATTAGTGAGTTTGCAGATGACACCAAGTTAGGTGGGAATGTTCATCTGCCAGAGGGTAGGGAGGCTCTTCAGAGAGACTTGGATAGATTAGAGCAATGGTCCAACATTAATGGCAGGAGCTTCAATAAGGCCAAATGCCAGGTCCTGCACTTGGGCCACAACAACCCCTACAGGCTTGGGGAGGTGTGGCTGGAGAGCTGTCTGGCAGAGAGGGACCTGGGCGTTCTAACTGACAGGAAGATGAATATGAGCCAGCAGTGTGCCCAGGTGGCCAAGAAGGCAAATGACATCTTGATCTTAGCAAGGCCTTTGACACTGTCTCCCATGAAATTTTAGTGAGCAAGCTGAGGAGGTGTGGGATGGAAGAGCAGACAGTGAGGTGGGTTAGGAACTGGTTGCAGGATAGAGTTCAGAGGGTGGTGATCAATGGTGCCAGCTCCAGCTGGAGAGCTGTGACTAGTGGTGTCCCCCAGGGATCGGTGCTGGGACCGGTCTTGTTCAACATCTTCATCAATGACATTGATGAGGGCACAGAGTGTCTGCTCAGCAAGTTTGCCGACGACACCAAGCTGGGAGGTTTGGCTGATACGGCTGAGGGCTGTGCTGCCATCCAGAGAGACCTGGACAGACTGGAGGGCTGGGCACAGAGAAACCAGATGAGGTTCAACAGGGACAAGTGCAGAGTCCTGCATCTGGGGAGGAATAACAAACTCCACCAGTACAGGCTGGGAGGTGATCTACTGGAAAGCAGTCCTGTGGAGAGGGACCTGGGGGTCCTGGTGGACAACAGGTTAACCATGGCACAGCAATGTGCCCTGGTGGCCAAGAAGGCCAATGGGATCCTGGGGTGTATTAGGAGGAGTGTGTCCAGCAGATCGAGGGAGGTTCTTCTCCCCCTCTACTCTGCCCTGGTGAGGCCTCATCTTGAGTACTGTGTTCAGTTTTGGGCCCCCCAGTTTAAGAGGGACAAGGATCTACTGGAGAGGGTCCAGCGGAGGGCTACGAGGATGATTAGGGGACAGGAGGGCATGGCTTATGAGGAGAGGCTGAGGGACTTGGGGCTTTTTAGTCTGGAGAAGAGAAGACTTAGGGGAGATTTGATCAATGTTTATAAGTACCTGAAGGCTGGCCAGGATGGGGGGGACAGGCTCTTTTCACTTGCTCCCTGTGACAGGACAAGGAGCAATGGCTGTAAGTTGCAGCAGAGGAGGTTCCGCCTCAACACAAGGGGGAACTTCTTTACTGTGAGGGTCACAGAGCACTGGAACAGACTCCCCAGGGGGGTCGTGGAGTCTCCTTCTCTGGGGACTTTCAAGGCCGCCTGGATGTGTTCCTCTGTGATCTGTGTTAGATAGTTTTGTCCTGCTCCGGCAGGGGGGTTGGACTCGATGATCTCTTGGGTCCCTTCCAACCCCTAACATCCTATGATCCTATGATCCTATGATCCTATGATCTTGGGTGTCCCTGCCCATGGTAGGGGAGTTGGAACTGGATGATCCTGTGGTCCCTTCTAACCCAGACTGACTGTATGACTTGGTCTGGGTGATCCTGCTGTGGTAGGGGAATTGGACTGGATGATCTTTCGAGGTCCCTTTCAATCCCTAATGATTCTATGATTCCATGAAATGTGCCTTTTCATTTCCTTATCTCAGTAATAAAACAAACTTGGCAAACTTTCAAAGGGGGACTGTTAGGGAATGGATTTATTTCTTCTTGAGAAAAAAAGCTTGCAGGTATCAGTGCCAAATACCATCTTCCACACATGGGATATCATTTCTAGCATCATGTGGTATGAGCAGTAGCTGCACCGTCTCACATGATTAGGTAAAGCTGGCTTAAGCTGCAAGTGAGAAGTGTTCTTGAGTATCTGGCCTAAGAAATGCTCCTAGAGCTCCAGCACAAAGCCCTGGACAATGGGTCATCCAACTAAGTCTGACACACAGGACACTAAAGCCAGAGAAAGGTGAAGGTGCATTGCTGCAAATCTTGAATACTGGGTGCAGTTTTGGGCACTGAAGTCTAGGAAGGACATTGGAATGATGGCGAGGGTGCAGAGAAGGGCAACTAGACTGATTAGGGGTCTGGAACACAGGTCTTATGAGGAGAGGCTGAGGGAGCTTAGGGCCATTCATCCTGGAGAAGAGAAGGTTGAGTGGAGACCTCATTGCTCTCTACAGCTACCTGACGGGAGGTTGTAGTGAGGTGGGTGACAAGAGGAAATGGAGTCAGGTTGTGCCAGGGGAGGTTCAGATTGGATCTTAGGAAAAACTTCTTCCCAGAAGGAGTGGTGAGGCCTTGGAACAGGATACTCAGGGTGTAGGTGAAGGCATCACCCCTGGAGGGGTTCAGAAAATGGGCGGACATGGTGTTTAAGGAGATAGGTTAGTGGTTGGGAGTTGTAGGCCATGTGATTGGACTTGATGATCTTGAAGGCCTTTTCTCATCTCAGTGGTTCCATGTTTCTATATATAGATAGAACTTGCCTTACTGCAAGGGACCAGCTTGTATGCCTTATGCTCAGCGTATGAAATTGGGCAAGTATAGTTTAACTCATGTCCAGGAAGAGTTGCCAGTAAAGTTCTAGAATTGGAAAAAAGTCACAAAACCACATTGCATCATCTACCCCCAAACCACATGTACCTGTGTGACTCAAACATCTTGACATATAGGCTTCTCTTGAAATAGTATCTCCCCTGTGGTATCTCAGTGTGTCTTGGCATGTCAGATAATGATAAGAGTAGGACACTTCAGGTTTGAAACTCTTCAGTTGTGTATAACTGACTTGTGTGCCACTTCTGTCCTGTAGCTGCTGAACAGGGGCGTATCCATTGCTTACAGTGGTTGATTGAAATGGGAGCTGACTGTGACATTACAAATGATGCCGGAGAGACTCCAAAGGATGTAGCCAAGAGGTAGCAGAACATATCCTGTCGCTCTGTTCTTTATTTACTTACTTGTTATGCAGCAGTATGATGTCAGCTTTGTTGAGATTAATCCTGATTTTCAGTGATGGAGCAAGAACAGATCAGGTCAGTGAATTCCAGCTCCAAGTGATAAGCAAAGCTGTGTTGTAGCTATAAAAGGATTTAATTCTCAATTTTATTTTGTGGGTTTTTTTTTTAGCAAGGTCACATGTAAAAGCTGAACACTAGCTGAGCTGAAAAAGAAATTGTGAGCCAGTATGCTCAGTTTGCTGTACAAAGTAAATGAGAAGTAGCAGAGGCCATCTGAATTTTCAATGAGTAAAAATAATGCAATTTCCAATTAGGTTCAATTAAGAAATCCTTACAAAGAAAAGTTACCTCTGATGGAAGAATCCTTGTCATAAGAGTATGTTGAGACAGAGCTCACGCTGTTGGAATACAAAACCCATACTATCTGCTCATAATATCAGTGCTTCCTTTAAGCCTGAACCGGCCCCACTCTGTAACTGGAGTTTTGAGGAGTTTATGTCACATGCATTTCTCTAGGTGACAGGGATATTTCAGTGTTAACTGTAGGTTAACTGTTCTCTCTGCAGATTTGCCCAAGTGGCAGCTGTGGAACTTTTGACGCAAAGAACTGGAGACAGTGACTCTAGTGATGAAGAACCAGATGTGAACAACATGAAGTTTTTTGAAAGACATGGTGTGGAAGGGAGTACAGACAGCAAAGGAGATCTAATCCTGGATAAAGTGGAGAAGAGGAACGGACGGAGTAAGCACCGTCACTCTTTCTGAACCAAGTTGGTCTCAAGACATTATTATAGTCCTGGTTGCATAGTTTCTGCTGACTGCTGTGACTTGTTTGTTGTGAGATAGTTGGCAGGATGTCT
The DNA here is from genome assembly GCA_013400115.1 of Rhinopomastus cyanomelas. NCBI lineage: Eukaryota > Metazoa > Chordata > Aves > Bucerotiformes > Rhinopomastidae > Rhinopomastus > Rhinopomastus cyanomelas. The sequence continues at coordinate 45,580 of VXBP01000548.1, forward strand.
GTGCCACTGAGCATTCAAACAGATCATGGAAAATTAGAAAGCAGAGCAGAGGATAGTCAGATCAGAATTGGTGTGTTGCTTTAATCTCTGTTGGTGAAACCGTGTTGGATTGCTGCTTGTTTTTGAGATCTGTATGCTGTGTGGGTGTCAGGTGTAGCTCAGTATTTGCTGAGCAGTGTGATTTCTGCTCTGTTTTCGTGAGAATAGATTCCAGGATGACTGTCTTCTCTGCATTTTACCTACACTTACAGTCAGGGCCTACTGCAAGATTCAAGAACTGCAGCAGCTTCTAAAAATTGCCTACAGCAACTACAAACAGCTGGGAGGAATAACTGAAGAGGAGATGAAGATGAAAAAAGAAGAAAGGGAAGTCAAGAAGTAAGTTTAGTTTGCCCTGCCAGCGTTGCACTCTGTAAGACCTGTTTTAAAACCTTATTTAAACTTAACATATATTCAGGTTGCTTTAGCTGTTTGTCTCTTCCACTTACTAGCTTTAGCTTGGCCAAAAAGAAATGGACTTCAGCAAGTTGACTGTTTCTGAACTTCTACCACCAGGATCAGTCCCAGAGCACAACATGAGTGCTTGATGGGTCTGTGCTTCCTGTGCAAGATCATCTGTTCAGCCTTCAGGTTTTCCTGCAGTGTACGTCCAGTAGGTGTGATAAGCCCTGGCTGGCTGTGTTGAGGATGCCAAATACATGTGTGCACTTTAATAATCTCAAAAAGCATTAGTCTTGATGTGGCTTAGACATAAGTGCACTTACAGCAGAAATTACTCAATGACCTACTACATGTCTCTGTCAAGGGCAATATATTTCTGTGCTCGAGGAAGCATGAGCTCATATCCAGACCACAGAAAAAAGATGTCGCAGTAAACCTTGTACATGAAGCACTTCTCCAAATGTCTAATTGTCACGGTCTCCATTAAGTGAAAGGTGTCTGTTAGATTTATTAGATGATTTCATGGGCAGATGGTCTAAGATTCAAAGAAAAGCCCTTCTGTCTATCAAAGACTTCAGAGCTTAAACAATAGTGCAGCATCCAAAAGAAAGCCTCGTCTCCACATCTGCCTGTCAAGGATTTGGCTGCCCAGTTGCTGTAGATAACCGTGTCCATCAGATGTTTAGGCCACCCCAAAAGACTGTCTATTTGGTCACTGAGAGGAGACTGTGTCTGTAGGTCATTTGCCATCAGGAAGACAGCAGATTATCAGCCTGTGGAGATCTGGAGCAGGTAGTAGGTGTCACTGGAGTGAAGTAGTTTTACAAGCAGAAAGTGTGGTCAGGATTTCTTTTGGTTTAAGGCAGAAGGTCCATCTTCCTTAGCCTAGTATGTGTGCATGCGAGTTGATTGCTTGATGTCCTTTTAGACATTTTGGAGAGGTATAGGCAACTTTCAGACAGTAAGTAGACATGTACTTCAGGATGAAATTAATCACTTCTAGGAGTGTCTCTCCTGGTTTGAAAGGAGGAGAGTGGTCTGCTCAGGCGTTCATGCCTACGCTGAAAAGATTGGAGCAATCTGTTTGTAGTGATGAAAAGTCACTGTTGACTAATGTCAGAAACTGGACTTTCACTTTGCCTAGTGCAGCTACTCCAAAGCTGGTGGTGCCTAGTGAAGGGCTTTGATAAACCTCTTTAAAGGATTTTGCTTTCTGTGACATGTGTGGCTGAACTAGGAAAACTGTGAGGATCTCTGAAGGGTCTTTCTCACCCATGAAGGCCAGAAAGAATCTGCCTACCTATGTACACTGCTTAGGATAGCTGTCTGTGGACAAGCCCTGTGATGCTTGTATCGTAAGCCAGAAAAATGCACTGGGATTCCCCCTCCCTGGATGTGTTAAAGACCAGGTTGGATGGGAATGAGAATTGTCCCTTCCTGTGTCGGGGGGGTGGGAATTAGGTGATCTCCAACCTCAGCCATTCTGTGGTTATTTAAAAATTATTTCATTACAACACCATTTTGATAGCTCAAAAGCAGGAGTTGCCACCAAGAGAAGCCTTTGTAGCAGATTTCTGAGGTGCCTGCTTTAGTCTAGGCTTTGTGGCTGTAAGAGGCTTGTTATGAACCCCTGTGCAGTGTTCTGACTAGGCTGCATTGCATGGAAAGAATTGCCACCCTGCGTGTGTGTGTCTCACGGTTTTGGGGCTGTGTTTCATTAATCCAAAGTGTGCAAGAAGTTGTCCTCTCCCCACAAGCACTGAGTTCCCAGCATGAGCACAGGCCATTCTTAAAGTGTCAGCAAGGCTGATGGAGCCTGGTAGCTTTGGGCTGCATGAATCAGGAATGCTTCGTCCTGGGAAATGTAGTGGCTCTTGCTGAAAGCTGTTCAGATGCAGAGGGCAGACCTTTCTCTTTACCAATCTTCCATTAGCTGTGCTATTTCATCTTGATGCCAAGGAGAGCTGGCTCAGCTCCAGATGACTCAGTGGCCGAGGTCAGTTGCTGTTATAAGCACAGTGTATGTGAGTTATGTCTGAGCTAACCAGTTCCAGGAATCTCAATTAATTTAGGAGCTGTTGTGGGCGTGACCAGTGAGCTCTTGTGCAACTGTTTATCAGCCAGCACTTCAGCATCTCTTTGGCAAGTGTGCCACAGGTTGTCATTTGAGTATTCCTCATCTGTGGTTAAGCCAATCAGTGGGAAGGATGTAGAGGCACCAGAAGTAAACAAAGAAGCTGTCTCTCGTCTCTCCAGAAGCTCAGTTTTGTGTTTTCTCTGCTTCATGCTAGCCTTTTTTGCTCCGTGGGCCCTTTTGAATCTGCCACAGCTGGACACGGGGCACAGCCACCCAAGCCGTGGTGACCGGCTCGGAGTGTGGGCAGACATCACCATCTGGTGGTCCGAGTGCGCTGGGCACAGGTGGCTGGTGGAAGTAGTGGTGGTGGCTTAGAGCTGTGGCAAAGGGCCTTGAGCTAGGAGCATGGTGTAGCCCAGCCCAGCACATTTTGCTGCACTTTCTGCCGTGGCCAGGGCGGGTGTGGATGTGCTTCATGCTCTGCTTGTCTGCGTTGCTTCTGGCAGGGCTGTGAAGGAGCTGGAGGCCCAGCTGGAATACGAACGAGTCAGGCGGGAGAAGCTGGAGAGCCAACAGGATAACTACCGTGCCGAGATAAACCGCCTGAGAAAGAGCCTGGAGAAAATGCGTGTCCCCTCTGCGCTGCCCGTGGTGAGTGCCACACAGCCCCCACAGTGGTGGCTCAGAGGACACTGCCCACTGCTGGTGCGTGTTTGTTCTCCCTAAGAGCCTGAGGCATGGTGCTAGGAATTAGTTGAGTAAAATCACAGAATTATTGAGACTGGCAAAGACCTCTTAAGATCATCCAGCCCAGCCCTGACCTAACATCACCACAACCTAGACCAGGGCACTAAGTGCCACATCCAGTCTTTTCTTAAATGCCTACAGGAATGGGGACTCCACCACCTCCCTGTTCAGTCCATTCTACTGTCTGATCATGCTTTCCATGAGGAAGGGCTTCCTAACATCCAGCCTAACCCTACCCTGGCAGCTTCAGGCCCTGCCCTCTCATCCTGTTGCTTGTTGCCTGGGAGAAGAGCCTGACCTCCACCTAACTACAGCCTCCCTTGAGGTAGTGAGTCTCCTCTTCTCCAGGCTAAACACCCCCAGCTCCCTCAGCCTCTCCTCATAAGGCTTTCCCTCTAGCCCCTTCACCAGCCGTGTTGCTCTCCTCTGGACCCACTCCAGTATCTCAGTATCCTTTCTTGAAGTGAGGGGTCTGGAACTAACCCTAGTACTGGAGGTGAGTGCTGGAAGCTTTTAGTTTGGGACACTGAAGTGAGCAGTAGCTGCTTCAGGAGAGGTGGTGTCACCTCCTAAAGGGTTACCTGGCCTGTGGGAGTGTAGAGATCCTGACTGCAAGTTTGCAAGGATACACAAGTACACAGAGGGGTTTATCCCTCAAATGTCTCTGCTTTATTACAGATTACCACAAAAATCACCACCAGGAAGTACATGTGTAATTAATAATTGTTCTATAAATTAATAAGTATAACAAACACATTATTATTAAATAATAGTACTTATAATATATATAAACGTGTAAAAAGCTATTAGAAAACACTTTTATCAGTCACTAATACAGTATCAACCAGTTTTTTTAACAAGGAGTGGCAAAGCAACAGTCAGTAGTGTAGCAATAACCAGGCAGGTGTTTCCTGTTACAGGTTACTACAGACTTAGCAATAGTGAGGAAACTTAATCAAAAATACAACAGCTGAAGTACTGAGGACCATTAAGGATTATGGTATTGGTATGAAGGGAATTAGATTTCAGGAGGGGCTGAACCTTCCCAGATGGTAGGACAAACTGATCCCCAAAAGTGGGCCCAGAGGGGGAACAAGAAAATAACAGGATCTCACATAACAGATGTCACAGAGTCTGGAGTCCGACAGATGTCCTTAGTGAGAATTCAAGATCTCACAGAAAGTTCATGCTGAGAATTCAGCCCATTTAGGAAAGGTAAGTGCAGCAGAGAGAATGGCTCCATTTTGAGTTCAAATTTAAGCACTTTTTATACTATTGAGGAATAGAGGGCAGAGGACAGCACCACTACAAGCACCAAGAGATGCTGATGTTTCTGTTCCTAATTTTCTACATTTCACCTCTGACAGCCCATAGATAATGAGGCCTCTACTATTTTGAACTATTTGTTTATGTTTCTAGACTGTTTTCCATCTTTTCAAGTAATAAATTGCCTTGTTTCTGCACGTAACGATAGTACCTCAGGATGCCCCTGGTTTCTAGGTACCGCAGCTGTAATTCAAAGAGACCAGCTGCACGTTTCAGGTACGTTTCTGGAGCCTCACGATTCCCAGACTGGCAGACATTTTCTCTTGCCAGGATTTTACAGCAGCTTCGTTCAGGAGTTGTCCCCTTCTAACCAGGCTGCTTTTCTGGCAGCTCACATCTGGATCAGCCTGATGTGTCAGCCCCTCACCACTCTGCTGGTGCGGTGTGCGTCCTGCAAGCACTCCTTGTAGGATATGTCAGATTGTGGGATATAGCTCAGTCTCTTGGCTCACACTCTCTACAGTTATGTGGGCTTAATTAGTTAAAATAGTTAACAAAACAAGAAAAGGGAAGAAAAGGGTAAAAGAAGAGGGGTAAAGAGTGAGGAAAAGAGTCTCAAGGTTTCTCAGACGATCCCCAGTGTCCTGTCAATCAACTGATCAATTAGGGTTTGGTGGGGGGCACTGTTCCCATCAGTCCACAAACAGTTCAGACCGTCTTTTGTCTTCTTGCTGTGTCTGTGCTGTTGAAATCATGCTGAGGACTCAAGGTCAAAGATTCTGGACGTGTTCCTGTGCAACTTGGTCTAGGTGATCCTGCTGTGGCGGGGGGATTGGACTGGGTGTTCTTTCGAGATCCCTTCCAATCCCTAATGATCCTGTCCTGCGATCTCATTTTCTGTTCTCTGCGAGGGGGCGGTTGGTGGCAGCAGGCCAGTGGCCACCAACTGGGCCCTCAAAGCTAGAAATGCTACCTTATGTATCAATTCTTGCCTGGGCAGCTTGGGAAAGGGCCCTTGGAATGTTCCGTAGATACAGCTGTCAGCTAAAATACAAAGCCTCTTCTCAAGATCTTTGCAGTCCAGTCAGTCGGCAGCTGAGGGTGAGGCACCTGCATTCCTCCTGCTGTGGGTTGTGGGAACTGGTGTGCAGCAACACCGCTGCTCCTTCCAAGAGTAGAGACTTGGTGGAGAAGGCCTGTGGTCCTGCAAGCATGGGCTATTCTTTGCTGTTCTTCAAGCTGCCTTGCTTGTTCAACTCTTTGCAGGGTTCTGCTATAGCCGGGTGAAGACTCCAGTCACTGGCAATGTGAGTGACTTGGATTTAGCTCCTGTAACCTAGAGGAGCCCAGAAGACCCATTCCAGAGGGATGCTGTAAGCAGCATGATGTCTGTTCTGAGGTGGAGCCATTCATTGTCCTGCTGGCAGCTGTGCAGCGTGACCACTGTAATTCAGTATTCACTGGTCTGGAGGAGCACGTTTGTTTTTCCATCTCTCTCTTTCCCCCTTCTGTTTCTTCATCCAGCTCTCCCTTGGAGGATTTTCTCCCCTTCCTTTGGCCTGTGTCAGTTTTCCTTGCTACCATACACACACTGTGGTGGCTCCTACAGCTGTTTCCTTTCCCCTATATCCATGGGACTGTCAGTTCCCATGTTGCTGAGACCCTCAGGCCAGACAGGTGCTTCCAACTTTGAAAGAAAATCCACTTCAGTCTTCCAGAGCTTGCTTTAAGTTGTTACCTATTCTACTGGGAGGTTTAAACTCTGTGAGTGCCCCAGTTCTAGGGTCGAAGAGCAGCTGGAGTCAGTTTTTTTAGTCTGAAAAAGTCTAGCTGGGCATTAGGTAGACTAGCTGGGACTGGACAGAGCTTTTGGAGATGAAGGTTTGTTTTCAAAAACTGCTGAGTGACCGTTAGAACCAAGTGGCCTTCACATCTTACTGTGTCGTCATGCCCTGGGACTGTGCTCTACCCTCAGCTTCAGCTGGAGAACAACATTGAGAGGTTACTCAAAGCCAGGTATTTTCAAATGCTGCCTTAGCAGAGGGTGGGTCGAAGTGCCACGCCCTGTACCTGGAACACAGCCACTCAGTGCTACTGGCTTGGGGGACAGTGGCTGGAAAGCTGCTCAACAGAAAGAGAGCTGCAGCTGTTGACTGATCATGAGCCAGCAGTGTGCCAATGGCATCCTGGCTTGTATCAGAGACCCGTGTGGCCAGCAGGCACAGGGACGTGCTTGTCCCCCTGTACTGGGCATTGGTGAGGCCACACCCCAAGTCCTGGGTTCAGTTTTGGGCACCTCAGTACATTACACTGAGGAGCTGGAGTGGGTCTGAAGAAGGGCTGAAGAAGATTAGTGGTTGGATTCAATCTTCCTCTCAGCCTGAACAGTTCTGTGATTCCATGACTGTATCCTAATGGCTGCTATGTCCTTTGTTTCAGGAAGCTGAGACCATCTCCAAGTGTTGCAAAGAGAAAAAGAAAGTAAAGAAAAAACCAACAAGTGGCCCTGGAGGGGTGTTTGTGAGACTGCGCTGAAAGATGGATCTCCAACGAGGGGCAGGCAGATGAGGAGGCAGAATGGCACTATTCTAGAAAAGGTGAAGTGTAGTCCAGCTCCACAGAGCAGCTGTGGGTCTCTGCATTTCGCTGAATTATTGTTTTAGTCCTCTGCTTCTCTGAGACACAAGATATTTTAAAATCAGAGCAACAGCTTTTTTTATTAAAAAAAAAAAGACAGGAGGACTTCTCTTCCTGTCCAGGTAGTAGTTTAGGAAGTTTTGCAAATTGTAAGGCAGTATTTTTCACAGAATGATAGGACTGTTTAGGTTGTAAGAGACTTTTAAGATCATCGAGTCCACCCCCTAACCCAACAGTACCCAGCCCACTGCTAACCATGTCCCTAAACTCCGTATCCACCCAACTGTTAAACACCTCCAGGGATGGTGAATCAGCCCTCTTCCTGGGCAGCCTGTTCAATGCCTGATGGCCCTTCCAATTTCAAGAGTTTACTGCAGCGAGGTCACTGGTCTACTCAGGTCTAGGAAGAGTATCCCCATCTACCAGTCTGCTTTGTACTACAACAACAGCAGGAAAAAGACAAAAGCCCACATTACCTCCTAAAATAATCAGATAGGACCTTCATTGTGGAAGCAAAACATGGCCTCTGGGAGAAGTGCTCCTCAGCTGCAGACAGGTGCCATGCAACTGTTTTCCTCTTACCTGTGTGCTCCCTTGGAACCCTCACTGTGCACAGTATTTTCAGAGTTCTAGTTTCAGTACAAAAGCCTTGTGCTTAAAGGTGAATTTCTTAGTGCTGAAATCCTGATCTCACCTCTCCTTAGTTACTAAAGGAAACTTAATTTCTGAGAATTTCAAAGGTACTGAAAAAGAAATCAATGTTGTTGTGTACAGAGAATGAGGAAGAGGCACACTGACTAACAGCACAAGCCTTGTATCAGAGCTAAAGAGAGGAATGCAGTCGCTAGCTCCCACACCAGCGCGTGTGGGATGATGGTGGTGAGAAACCACAGTGGGTATGCTGATTTCAACATCACTACTGGTGCTGCACTCACATGCAGAAGATCAGTCAAAGTAATTCTGCATCCAAACAGGGCAGTGGAGGTGGTGAAGGGTCTAGAGCACAAGTCACATAGGGAGCAGCTGGGGTTGTTTAGCCTGGAGAAAAGAAGGCTGAGGGGAGACTTTATCACTGTCTACAACTACCTGAAGGGAGGTTGGGAGTGAAGAGAGGGTCAGTCTCTTCTCTCAAATAAAAATGATAAGAAATGGTGTCAAGTAGCACTATGGAAGGTTTAGGTGGGTATTGGGAAAACTTTCTTCAATGAGGGTTGTAAAGCCCCTGAATAGGCTGTCCAGGACATCCCTGGAGCTACTTAAAAAACATGCAGACATGGTGCTGAGGAACATGGTTTAGTGGTCACCTGGGTGAACAGTTGGACTCAATGATCTTAAAGGTGATTTCCAAACACAATGATTCCATGATTCAGAGAACCTTACAATGTTTTACAAGAGGAAGAATTTGTACATGCAGCTATTAGAAGAGACAGAAGAGGCCCTGAACACACAGACAACAGAAAAAGCAGCCTCAATATGCACTACACCAGCCCTGTGCCCCTTGCAGAAATAATCATCTCCGTTCGAGTCTCTCAGACAGTTGGACAGCAAATAAAAGAAACTGATTTTATTTTCTTAAATGAAGATTATAGTGTAATGCACAGAAGGCAAGAACTGAGATACCAGCAAGTTCAACTGTACACTGAACAAAACTTAAATACAAAAAACCCCCAGCACTAATCAGTACCACATACTCCAGCCCATAAAGGGCCACCCCTTACTTCAAAGTTTAACCCAGGAAGAGTTTTTGTAATTATTATTATTACAATAATTACCAAATAATAATCAAATCAAGCATTTGCATACGGATTTGTGCTCAACAAGATGTGACTGCTTCAGTTTTGGAAGGCATCCACCTGCTGTGTCCTGTCTCTGCAACAAGAGCTGTGAAATCCTTGCAGAAGGCAGAGGGGTCATCACAAGAAGTTAGAAGTGTCAGTGTGTCAGATGGGATCACAAAGCAGTCTGGAGGAGGGTGGGGACGACCACCGCCGTACTGGCACCACTGAGATGCTGAGTATTGCCATGTTACAAGCCAGATCCTACGCCCAGAAAATACGCAAGGGTTTATGGCAAAGTCTCTGCATTACTTGAAAGGGGAGTTGAGAACACTTCTGCCCCAGGGCTGTACATCACTGCTGAGAGAGGAGGCATTTCCCCTTGGTAACACGATGACAGAGAAGTTCTCCCAATCTGCTGACCTCTGGGTTTTATGAAAAATTGCAAAGCTACTGCAAAAAGATCTATGGGGACATTTTAGTTCTACATGAGACTTTGCATTTATGGAAACCAGTTTTCAAGAAGAACTAGGATTTGTTAGTAAAGGCCTTGCAGTGTTTATATTGAAATTAAAAATGGTAAGGGAGAACAGACTGAAGGCAAAAATCCACATCCTTTTAAGATCAATTTACTTGGATCAGAGTAGATCTGTTGGAACCTGCCATGAGTAGTCCCATGTTGGGCATACTGATTTGGGACTAGTAGTCCCATTTCAAGGACATATAAAAAGTTTGATATTTCCATTCTGGGAGGAGCTGAGATTGAGCATGTCCCCCCGAGAATGTTCTAAAAAGAAAACCAAATTAATTCTAAACCACACTAGGAAACAATTCCTGATTTCGTGCAAGTCCTCTGAAATAAATACAGTGTTCAACGGGGAACAGTGAAACAGCCTTTGTCTACTCCCCCCCAACTGTTTCAATCTGTAGAGTTTTCAGAGAACATTTCCAGTGCACAGCAAGAATATAAAAACAAAAAGGTACCAACGTTATTTACAGCCCAAACATGACTGTTGAACTGATGGTTGCCCGGGTGGCCTTTTCTCCGCCTGTATTCGATGCGACCTTTCCATCGAGATCTATTTCCAGAACCTGTAAAATCCCAGTGCTATCGCTAAGCAGGTGAATACCGAAGCTGTCATGAAAAAAGGAAGAAAGGAAATAATTAGATGAAGGTTAAATTATATCACCTTCTACAGACAGAAAATTAACTGCAAACAGATGGAAGAAGAGTAACAACTCTAGAGAAGAGCCTCCTACACTGGCCAAATGGCTGCAGGTGTCAACAAATACTTTTGGAGGACAATGACTTAGGTGTGATATCGTACACACTGCTTGGGTGGGGAGGTGGGAAGTTGAATTCAACAGCTGGAGAAACTACAAACAGAACCACAGAATAGTTTAGGCTGGAAAAGACCTTTAAGATCACTGGAGTCCAATCATTAACCTACCTGGATTAACCCACCTGGACCAAGCCCATTGCTAAACCATGACCCCAGGCTCCATAGCTACATGACTTTTAAACATGTTTAGGGATGCAATTCATTCAGTTCCCTGGGCAGCCAGTTCCAAGGCCTGATGACCCTTTCAAGAAACATGTTTTTCCTGATGCCTAACCTAAACTTGCTACGTGTAAGAAGAGACCAACATCCACTGCTCTACAACCTCCTTTCAGGCAGTTGTAGGCAGCAATAAGGTCTCCCCTCACCCTCCTTCAGGCTGAACAACCCCAGCTCCCTCAGCAGCTCCCCACAAAGCTTGTTCTCCAGAGCCTTCATCAGCCTTGTTGACTTTCCTCAGACCTGCACAAGGATCTCAGTGTCTTTCTTGTAATGAGGATCCCAAAACTGAACCTAGAACTCAAGGTTTGGCCTCACAGCCACGCCAGATAATACAGAGCACCACTTCTAACTAACTTTGCACTAACTTCTGCTGTTGTCACCCACAACTGGAAACTGTATTACAGGAGACACGGCTCTATGAGGTCTTGCATTTGAGGTACCTGCTGAATCGAAAGGATATTCAGTGAGCCCACAACATACAGCCCACAAGTTGACACTACACTAGAGGCTGTCCAGACAGCACCTCTGAAGGTCAACGAGTTGTCTCAGATTTGTTGAGGTACCATTTCAATTACCTTTGGAATAAAGCTAACGATGTTTCCCCTTGACCGCGTTCTCAGTTCCATATGGAACCCCTAACTCTTTTAATCCAGCTCCAACATAACAAAACATCACTCCCTATGTACATATTGAGAAGGCAGTAACCAGTCAAACTGAAATTTGTTCTTCTTGGCAGGGGAAAGCACTAGGTGACAGGTTGGACTTGATGATCTATGAGGTCTCTTCCAACCTTGATAATACTGTGATACTGTGATACTACTGCCACATCTGTCTGTGGAGGATCAAATGGGAGGCAGAACTGGTCACCCTCAGCCTAGTCCTCAGTGACACTTTCAGTGTCACTTAAGCCCAGGAGAACTCTGCCATGTAAGTGGCTGCCCCACAGCAAGCAGAGGTACCATCAGTGTAGACAAGGTATTTATGATGCCTCTCTACCCTTTAGAAAAATGTTCTAATTATGAAATGATTTCCATGTTCCTCCTAACCCCAGTTTTAGGCACAAGCTTAGTCTAACCACAGCAGTCTCTGCAGGCTTGTACCACTACTGTGCTCTCTGTCAGTTCTGTTTCAACTGGGGACTGATTTCACTCTACATGTATTTTTGAATATATTTTTACACACCCAAAATGCAGTATTAGCACTCACCTCCTCATCTCTCACATACCTGCCAAATAACGTATAGTATCGAGTTTATTTGATTCCATCAGCGTCTTTAAGGAGGCTATTTCAGTGTCAATTTTGTTACTGATTTCTGAGATGACACTGTTGGTACTGGAATCCTGAAACGTTAAAAAACACCGTATGTCTGACTGTGATCTCTAGTCCTTTCACCTTTGCAAAGCTAAACATGAATACCATGCTTCCAGCAACAAGGAAGAGAAATTTCTAACCTGTGACTGACGTAAAAGAAGTAATTTGTGAGAGACCCCAGAAGCCAGAGCAGCATTTAATACATTCTGAGAAGAATATGGGAGAGCGAGATAGGGAAAAGGGAGAATGCATCATAGACTTCTGTCCCCGATGCACCAGTGCCTCCTGAACGAGGAATTCTACAGTGCACAGAGAGCATCCCTGACGTTTTGCCAAGGTTTAAGCATTCATACGCCTGATCCAGAAAAGGATGGGATGTGTCCATCTTCAGCCTCTGAGTCTTCAGCACCTCCTAGCAGCTTTGAGGACTTCCAGCCCCTCAGCTTGGCTGCAAGTGACTGAACCAGCCCATCTATCGATACTAGGACGGGCAGCATGACAGTGCACGTCTCGCCTGCAGCAGCCTGCGCTCAGGCAGCTCGGAAGCAACCGACAAGGCCTGTTCTGCTGCCTTCTGCCTGAGCAGTGTTCAGCGTAAACCTCACTGACCTGCTGCGATACACACGCACACAGACCTGGGGGATGCTGCCCAGCCTTCTGCTTCACCACACGCAAAAATCTACTAACTTTCAGGGAAGTTTGGGGCTTACATGACATGCAATGTGTCCTGCTCAGCATGAGATCAGCTTGGTTCCAGACTTACTTTTTTGTGAAACTCTGTAGTTGCTTCCATCAGTTTCCTCTCCTGATCTGTAAACTGGATAAAAGAAATTTCAACTGCAGTGACAGAAAGCAAGACTTGGAGGTGATGAAGAGTATCTTCACAGACCAGCTTACCATATCCGTCACTCTGCTCCGCTCCAGGTTTATGTCCAGCTTGCTGTCAGCTCGAATTTTACTGGTTTCATTCTTTAAAGCAAATGAAGATAATGAAAATGACTATTTAGTCTCCCTAATGGGAGTAGGGGAGGTGCTTACCATTTCCTTACCATGAGCTGCTGTTTAACTTGATCCAATTCAATTTTCATTTTCTAAAGCATGGAGAAAAAGAAGAGTTTACACCTTCAGAAAGCTGCTGTCCACGTACGTCAGTCATGTGTCATCACATGCAATTATTCTTCCATGACTTTTCTTCCAGTGGGGCAATTCCTTCCTGAATAAATGTCCTAACTGGTGTGTTTGCTCAGTGTATGTGGCTACATATTACCTGCTGGGAAATCTGCTCAAAATAAAGGGATTATTTTGTACTGAAGATGATCATCTTGTTATTTTTCGACTGAATACAGCAGAAAAACAGCCAAATGCTGCCTGCAAAAAGCAAAACATGTCTCAATCACCAGTTCAATTAAATCGTTGCAACAAAATTACTAACTACTCAACTTACTCCTTGCATTTTATGACTAATGGTGACAAGACTCTACCAGAATCACCCTCAAATAAAACTACAGAAGATGATTCTGTGCTGTGCAGATGTCTCCTCTTTACAGAAGAACCGAGCAAGTCTTAACACGTGAAATACGTTTTGATGTGATCTCAGATGCTGTAATCTACAAACACGTCCAGCTCTGACAAAAGCATCAGTCATTACTTTTATTTCATGTTCTGTTCCACAAAAATGTACAGCAGGTACCACTCTACACACATTTGTTTTACAGTTTAACTGCTTAATTAAAAATATGTATTAGTACCTCATTCTCTGCTCTCAAGTTTGCAAATTCACTTTTCTCCAGGATGACCATATCTTTCCGAATGGAGTCCAAATGTGCCATTATCTGCTGTAAAGTTATTTCCTTAGAAACAATAAAATGTATTAATCAGTTTCTGGCAAATAAGGATTACTGGGTCAGACATTATGAAAGGAGCTGCTGCAGGGACGGAAACAGGGAGACTCCAACAAGAAAGTGAGAGAAACACAGAACGTTGTGGCTCCAGTTTGCTGAAAGACTCACAATTTGGCTGGCACTGCACTCTTTCTGTTGCTTTAACTCGTAACTTCGGCAAACAAAGCCAAGCTAAAGAGACCCAGCTCCCTCAGTCTTTCCTCACCAGGGAGATGTTCCACTCCATCATCGTTGTGGCTCTGCACTGGGCTCTCTCCAGCAGTTCTGTGTCCTTGAACTGAGGGGCCCAGAACTGGACACACTATTACAGATGCGGTCTCACCACACCAGAAAACTAGCTGATGATTTTACCAAACAACTAAACACCACCAGCTGCCTCAACCGCTCCTCACAGCGTTTGTGCTCCAGACCTCTTCGGAGCCCCATGCAAACATGAACCATGAGAGCTGCACAGCACTGTACAAGGACACCGTGGATCTTTTTTTACCTGCTGAGCCTGTGTGACCATATCCTTATAGACTGTGTCGAGGCTGACATTCGACAGGGTTATTAACGCTGATACAATGGTCTCTGCTTGTTCCTTGCCAAAGCCTGGTGGACAGACAAAGGACGACAAGTTCAGGCAATATTAAGAGCTGGATGAAAAGAAGCACAAACTAGGATCCTGAAGAGAGGTACAAACTATTGTGTCAAACAGGAAGTCAAACAGTTACTTAAAAATTACGGTGAGGAGCCAGTCACAGTGACTTTTCCCTAGAAAAAACTAGACTTAATGCTGCAAAATGTGAAGCACATTAACTGTCAACATACTGACACAGACTACATGTGCAGCTGACAGGAGAACCAAGCTCCTGTACAGCGTGTAACCAATACAAGAACAATCTCCAAAATTTGACTTCACAATGAACTTCCACAAGTTCTGTTAAAACCAAACTGACCTCGAGCTACAGTGCCTGACTAATGAAGTGCAAAGTTACATCTGCACATACTGAAACTGTGCTACGTAGTTACAAACACATGCAAAACTAATTTTAAAACTGCAGAATTCATTCAAAATGGTATTTCTGCTTTCTGATGACAAAACTCACACTTTGTCCACAGCTTGGTGCAAATCTGGAGTGTTAAAGATGACATGTGAGCAAAAGAAACCCACCAGCTGTTGTATCAGCTGTATCTGATCTAGTGCTGAGGGTATGGCCCTCAGGATTTACTCCCAGCAGTCTGCACCAAAGTCTTGCTTCTCCGGTCAGTGGCCAGGATCGTGCGGCGTCAGGTCCGCGCCGGGGGGAGGAAGCCGCACGGAGACGCTGCATCTTCTCCCCGTGGTGGCGGGGCCGCAGCGGTGGGACCGGGGTCCTCTGGGAGCCGCGGCCAGCACCAGCACCGCGCGGGCCGTCCTCCTCCACCCTGCCGTTTACCGGAGCAGAGCGGACCCAGTGAGCACCCTCCGTCCCGTTTCCGACAGGGAAAACAGTGGAGGGAGCTGCTGGAAGCCACGGCCGAGCCGCCTTCCCCACCCCTACCGCCCCGAGAACTGGGGGTGGAGTTGGCTGAAAGCCCGCAGCAAAAGAGGCAGGACTGAGATCACGGTCCGCTTTTTACGTGCTAACTTAGCAACATCCCTTAGGGCAGGTCTTGGGACAGTGTCACCTCCCCCAGGACAGGTAACTGTGGGGAGGGGTCCTCTGAGAGTAACATAACTTTGTGTTCTTCATGAAAGCACAAATGTGCACATCTGAAAATTACCAGAATTTTCAAACTGCAACAGGGATCAATTAACTTTTTGTTGAGCAATGTTTTCAGGGCGTATTAGGTAGAGAAACAGGCCACTGCTCCCTTCTGAAGTGCTGGCACTGTCAAGCTGCACCACTGGTCTGCATTACTGAAAAAGCTGTGCAGACTTCATGACCATTTCCTTCCCCTAAGAGGTGTGATTGTACCGCTTCAATTCCTCTGATTTTCAGGGTTGCCTGGGTTTTCACCATTTCATTATTTTCTTCCTCTAAAGCAGCAACTGTTCTTTTTGCACAGAAGTTTAGAAAATGTGGTGCAATCAATATAAACAAGCAAATGGAGCCTGAAAGCACCCTGCAGCAAGCAGGAAAAAAGGTCTCTGTCACTTCTGTGACATGTACAGGTTTTACCTGCAGAGCCTTGTGAAATGCAGTACTGAAGTATTTGTGGGAATTCCAGAACAAATTAAACTGAGTAACAACAGAGCACACCAGCACCACACAGACTTCTCTCTGTTATTTCTGTGGGAACTTCCATGAGTTCTGAAGGAACTCAAGAAACAGCTGAATTAGTACTCAGGACAGGTAGTGATTCACAAACTACCTGTGGAGACGGTGCCAGACTTGAGAATAGAATCATAGGACTACACCATTGTTTAGGCTGGAAAGAACCTTCACAATTGCTCAGGTTGGAAAATACCTTCAAGATCATTGAGTCCAACCATGAACCAAATTTTACCAAGCCCACCACTAAACCGTGTCCTAAAGCTCCATTTAAAAACAGCTGTAGAAGAGCTGTAGGGAGCTACAGGCTGAAACCAACACATTGTTAGTGGACTATCAGGAGTGTCCTACCACATGTTACTGTTAGACCCAGATAGAGGACAAAATCCCAACCCTGGATTGGACGAACTTCTAGTAATCACTTACAAGAAAGAACTTGTGAGAGAAGGAGAAAGGACAGCTGCTAATCTGGTAAAGATATCACAGCACGGAATAGTTTAGGCTAAACCATGCCGTTCAGCTCAGTATCTCCATGACTTTCAAACACATCCAGGGGTGGCTATTCAATCCCCTCCCTGGGCAGCCTGTTGACTCCCATGACTCTTTCAATGAGGAAGTTTCTCCTAATGTCTAACCTAAACTTCCCCCAACTTGAGGTCATTTCCTCTTGTCCTATCACTTGTCACTTGTTAGACGAGACCAACCCCTACCTCTCTACAACCTCCTTTCAGGCAGCTGTAGACAGCAGTAAGATCTCTCATCCTCCTCTTCAGACTAAACAGATTCAGCTCCCTCAGCTGCTCCCCATAAAGCTTGTTCTCCAGACCCTTCACCAACCTTGCTGCCCTTTTTTAGACCATCTCCAGCCCCTCAATGCCTGTCTTGTGTTCAGATGCTCAAAACAGAACCCAGTACTTAGGGTGTGGCCTCAGCAGTGCCCAGTACAGGGGGACAATCACTTCCCTAGACCTGCTGGCTACCAGCCTAACGCTTAGCAGGGAACAGTAAAGCCAACCAAATCCCTTGGAATGAGAACAAAGATGCAGCACTATGTCACTATTCAAAGCCACTGGCCATGTCACACAAAGCCAGCAGCTCTCTTCCTTACCCTTCTGAACAGGATGTGATACAAGCAGAAGAGATTCACAGAAGGGCATCGTAAGTGCTCAAAAGTAAGTAAAAGTTACTGCTGAAAGAAAAACTCAACAAGCTAGCACTGTTCTGCCTGAAAAACAGCAGCGGAGGAATACGACAGAAGTTGACATAATCGTGAGTGACACGAGATTAAATGTTTGTTCCCTCTTCCCACACAACAGCTGAGTTGTGTAATTTCAAATTAGCCTTGCAGAAGCCAGGTTCTGAACACACAAAGAGTCTACAACCCCGTGAGAAAGGATGCTTTGGAACTACTCAGGTTATAGGGCTTCGAGGACTGAATAAGCTTGTGAAAAGAACTTCACTGAAGATTACTAAAACTCCCACCTGACCTAGGTAGAAAGGAAGGACAAGAGGATGGGTCACATACATCTGCCCCATTTTAACACTCTTTTCCAGACTCACAGCTGTTGTCAAGCAGAACCCTGGGCTAGATGGACATTTCCTATGACTTCAGACAGCCACACAGCCAAAATAAAAGTTCAGGAATTGTGAATGGCACAGTGCTGCTGCAAATGTATCTAGTCAGAAAACAACTCCTGAACTTACTATGACGAGGCTAGTAGAAGAAACTTCTATTAAAGCTTCATGTTTGCTGGAAAACAGTTCTTAAAGTGTTAATTTTACTTTACACTGCTAACTGTATTATGTTCCTCAGGTGGAAGACACTACACAGACTTGCCTACAGCTACAAGTGAGGTAAGTTCAATGTAATAGTTACGTGCCTGCTCAAGAGGCATCCGTGTCAGCCCCCTCTCCTTCACCAACCTGCTCGAGAGGCTGCTGGGCATTTTACATCATTACATTGGACTGGTGCCTTGGGAACACTGGTAACACTCACAGCTACAGTGCTTAAACTGAAGGTTTTTCTTTGCATTATAATCAATCTCACTTACCATGGGCTTCCAGATCCTGCACTAAAGCGTGGGTATCGAAAGTTATCTTCCTCTGCTCCAGGGGAGTGATTTCAACGCGTCTGACATCGTACGAGTTCCTGACGAGCGTGGCAGCAATACCTGGAAGTGAGAACACGCGCCTTAACTTCACCCGATTGGTTTATCGTGCAGTGTGCCAATATCTGTCACTGTAACAAAGCAGCAGGGGTGTTGCAACAACAAGCTGGGTCTTTCTGATCACCTGGCTGTAGCACACATCAGAAACCACCAAGAATTTTTTCACAGGACATCTATACAGTTTAGACTCACATATGCATCTTGGGTGCAACTGTGTGACTAGGAAGACACACAGTTCTTCTCTGTGCAACAGAGAAACAGCCTGACCAATTGTTTCCTACCATTTGAGAAACACTACTTGAATCATTCTCTTACTTTTCAAATACCACAAGATCAATCACACTGCTAATTTCTACAGGTTACAGCCACCATTATCTGCTCAGTTCTTCAAAGAATCCTCCAATCATGTTCTTTTTGGACTTTCTTCTATCACTGTCTTTTCCAATGTACCATGTGAAGACAAAGCTATGATTTTGTTTTTCAGAAAGCCATGCAAATCTAACAAATGCAAGTCTAGTTCACTGATTCACCAGGAAAGTAATTGGGAAGCAAGGCAAAAGGATGTTTGCACCTCAGAGATGGGTACTAGTTAAAGATCTGCTCTATTTAACACATAAGTGCCTTCCCACAAGATCTATACTTGATTTCAAGCATATTTTCCCTTCCTCTTATCTTTGTGGGGCCTTGCATGTTACAGATGCTGTTCTGATAGACTGTTACTAAAAAAGGTGCATTACTTCTAAACCTCTGTTTACTCAAAACCTTCTGCACTGCTGGCTGTCTTTACTCAAAAGCTTTATATCATCTCAACAACAGGGAAGTTATACTGTGCCACTGCTAGAGCAATCGAGTCTTGTGTCTCAGCTGGTGACACTACCACACCACGGGCCAGCTGTGGTGTCCAAACCCAAACCTGTATGAGACGTAAAGTTAAAGAGACAAATGAAAGAGTCATGCTTAAGCACCTGAACACTGAACGCTATGTACAAATAACTACAATTTATTGTGGAATAAGCTGTTCTTTTCCACTGAACAGTATCAGCTGTCAAATACACAGCAGTTTGTCATCTCCATGTGTTTAGTGTGGTTTTCTGTTTTTTACTGAACATACATACTGCAGAGAAATCCTCTCTGCACACAGAGCTTCAGGCTTGCTGAGACATGCTGCTGTTTGTACTCTTACTTCACTCCCATGGTACTTCAGTCTCACACAGAACTGCTGGCATTGGAAAGGACCTCTACAGACCATCTAGTCCAAACCCACTGCTAAACCAGGGCTACCTAAAGCACAGGTTCACAGAGTATTCCAGGTTGGAAAGGATGTCCCAGATCACTGAGTCAAACCATACACAGCAATGTATCAAGGTAGGCTTGGACTATCCCCAGAGCAGGAGACTCCACAACCTCTCTGGGCAGCCTGTTCAGTGCTTGGTCACCCACACAGTGAATGAAATCTTTACTCGTATCTAAATAAAACCTCCTGATTCAGCTTGGAGTCACTTCTCCTTGTCCTGTCACTAAACACTAGCAAAACCAGTCTAGCTCACTCTCACCCTACTCCACCCTTGAGGTGTTTATAAACAGGATAAAGTCTGTCTTCTCTAGGTTGAACAGTCCCAGCTCTCTTAACCTGTGCCGATTAAGAGAGATGCTCCAGGCCCCACATCGTATTTGATGTCCTCCACTGGATTCTCTCCAGTACTTCACGTCTTTCCTGAACTGGTGAGCCCAGAACTGGACACAGCAGTCCCGACGGTGGCCGCGCCAGAGCAGAGTACAGGGGAAGGATGACCACTCTTTATCTACTGACCACACTCCCAGCCCAAAGCTGTCTTTACAACTCATTGACTGTACCAGAGACATCACTCAGTACCTTTCCGCACTCCTTGGCCAGCTCCCGCTGCTCCTCCCGCCTCAAGCACTGTCAGTCCCTGCAAGCCACTCAACCGCTGCTCTCAGCCTCAGAAGGCGTCTGGGCTCCCTCACACCCCGCTCAAGGACAGGCCCCCGCGCTCGCTCCCAGAGAACGAGCCCTGTGTGAGGTGCTTCTCACCTCTCCGAGGCAGCAGTGCCCGCAGCGGGCTCAGCCGGGTGCCCCCGCCGCAGCGTAAGACAGTCGCACGGAGACCGGCGGCGGTCATGGCGGCACCAGACCGTCACTTCCGCCCCGCCGCCCGCGCGCCGCTGTGACGTATTTCCGCAGGACGCCTTGGGGCATGACGGGTAATGTAGTGCTGGGCTCCGAGGGGAGCAGCGTGAGGAGGCGGCACTGCGCCCCCCAGCGGCGGGGAGGAGCGGCAGCGCTCGGAGAGGGACCGGTGAGCCGGGTGAGGACAGACCATTCACAGGTCTGCAGCGACAGCACCAAGTGCGAAGATTCCAAACTAAAAGAGAGCAGATTCAGCTCAGGTACAGGGAAGAAATGTTTTATGCCGAGGGAAGTGAGACACTAGCCCAGGTTGCCCGGAGAATTTAGTGGATGCCCCGCCCCTAGAGACAGTCCAGGTCAGATTGAATGAGGCTCAAAGTTACAATTAGATTTGTGATAGAGAGGACTGTGCAGAATCTAAGGGATCCTGTCTCCCTCTCACCTCGATTTATGTGACGTGAGCTGCTCATGATTCAGCCTGATCTCTGCTTATTCTCTGTCCCAAATCAGGCTCAGACAAACGCCACAGGTCAACCTCTCTAAGCCTGGCTCTGCCTATCTTCAAATACCCCTGACTTCAAACGCAAAAACCAGCTTGGGCTTCAGTTCTAAAAGATTTAACTATAAGTCTGGATCCTTGTGCTTTTCAACTCCGAAGATTTCAAACTGCGGCCTGTTTTTATTGTAGTCCCTTTCAGAGCAAAATGCAGATTTCACAGCCTCAGAATACTTCTTCAAAATTCCATGATCCAGCTTGTACTGTTTACAGTAAACTCAGACTCTCAGACTTCAGTTTCAATGCAGAAGTGCGGGGATGCTGAAGTTACATCTTAAAATAAAAGTGCTGACCATAAAAAGATTTCTAGCGGCACTTTATATGAAAACTTCTATCTGAAACAGTGAAAACTGAGAGCCCTGGTGCAAGACATCTGTGAGTGAAAAGGAGGCAGTTTTCAGCTGCCACCAGCAGCTGCAGGTTGTCCGAACTCAGCCCTCTCTGCTCTTCCCAGCGGCCTGGTTTTCTCAGAGCTAGTATGATGAGCTACTGTGACACAGTGCTTTAAGCTGAGCACATAAAAATTCAGGTGTTCAGGGCAGCAAAGTCTCCTTTGGAATAAACTTCCCTTGATTTTCAGTTACTTGAAGGTCCCTTCTGCTTCCAGGTTGGCTTCAGCCTTCAATGAACAGCCTCCAATGAACAGTGGAAGGGGCTGTTGCTTCAGAGGACTTGCTCACATGGAGCTTTGGTCCTGCTTTGTTTCCGTCTCTTCATAAGAGCCACTTAGGCTTCATTCAAGGAATTGCCTCTTTCGGGGCATGACTCTGAAGACTTCTAGGATGAGGGCGAAGGCGTGCCCAGGATACTCACGGGAGGAAGCACTGCTGTGGCTGGCAGTTTTCTGAACCAGGCAGGATAAAGAAGGCAGGCGGCCGAGGAGCCTGCTGGAGTGCAGCGTCAGCAAATCTGCTGATAAGACAAAGCTGGGAGGAGTGGCCGACACCCCAGCAGGCTGTGCTGCCATTCAACATGACCTGGACAGGCTGGAGAGCTGGGCAGGGAGAAATGTAATGAAGTCTAACAAGGGTAAGTGTAGAGTCTTGCATCAGGGCAAGAACAACCCCAGGTACCAGTCTAGGTTGGGGACTGACCTGTTGGAGAGCAGTGTAGGAGAGAGGGACCTGGGTGTCCTGGTGGAGAGCAGGACGGCCATGAGCCAGCAATGTGGCCAAGGCCATTGGCATCCTGGGGTGGATTAGAAGGGGAGTGGTTAGTAGATCAAGAGAAGTTCTCCTCCCCCTCTGCTCTGCCCTGGTGAGACCACATCTAGAATATTCTGTCCAGTTCTGGGCCCCTCAGATCCAGAAGGACACAGAACTGCTGGAGGGAGTCTAGCGCAGAGCCACAAAATGACGAAGGAAGCGGAACATCTCCTTGATGAGGAAAGGCCGAGGGAGCTGGGTCTCTTTAGCTTGGAGAAAAGGAGACTAAGGAGTGACCCCATTAATGTCTACAAATATGTGAAGGGTGGGTTTCAGGAGGATGGAGCCAGGCTCTTCTCAATGTAATCTGGTGATAGGATGAGGGGCAGTGGGTGTGAGCTGGAACAGAGGAGGTTCCACATAAATATTAGAAGAAACTTCTTCATGGTGAGGGTGTCAGAGCACTAGAACAGGCTGCCATGGGGTGCTGTGGAGCCTTTTTCTCTGGAGACATTTATAACCCACCTGGACATGTTCCTGTGCAACTTGATCTAGGTGATCCTGTTGGGGGGTGGGCAGATTGGACTGGATGATCTTTTGAGTTCACTTTCAATCCCTAATCTTCTGTGATTCTGTCAATCTTGAAAGTGAAACAGAGCTGAGAAACTGCACCAATGCAGATGGCCTTTTCAAAAAGCAGCTTTAATCTTGTACCATAAAAAAACCCCAACAAAAATCACTACAGATTGGCTTCCACTGATGAAAATTACTGTATCTGCAAGTTCTTCAATTTTTGCAATATATTTTCTGAAGTTATGCTCAATAAACGTAAGAAAAACAATTTTATATATTTGGAAAGAAGACTTTAATAGTGTTGTTATATAGGGTATTGGCCAACTCAAGCAGGTCATCTTCTCTTACTGCTGCCATTATTTCCAGTATTTGGCTAAAAAAAAAAAACCAAAAAAAACAAAAAAAAAAGGATTAATGGTAGAAGACAAAACCTCAGCCTGAAATTTGTAAGCCTTTTAAAGTCAGAGCTGCACTGTGGACAAACTGGTCTATGGCAAAGCTTAAAGTTCAGATACAGCTTTACCTAAGAGCAGAGCTGCCAAAGTAACTCGTTTCTACTTCCCTGTTCTCTAGATTAATGAATACATTCAGATGCTTGCAGCAAACAAAGAATGAGTAAGAACATGTAGCTTAGCAGTGCAGATCAGCCTCGACACAAGCACGCACAGCATTCGTGTCCTGCTCTAGGACAGGCTTTCCACGGGCGCAGTTGGGGGTTTCTGAAATGCTGCTTCTGTAAGCGACAGCTAAGGCAGCAGACACAGGCTTGGGGGTGATGAAATTTATTCAGCTCAGGTTACCTTACAGGGTTTAATCTCTTCTCCAGTGCATCAAGTGGAAAGGTAAAACAACACTGGCTTCACTCTCAGGGAACTTTTAACATCCAGAATTGTCAAAGTGGGAAAACCAAGACTTCTTCTATTTTTCCACAGCCCACAAAGCAACCCCTTACACACGTTCCCATGTAGTTATGATTGATACTACTGACTGCACTTCCAAAGAATTCATTTTATCAATGGTTTTCCCTGCGAGACCGGAAGTATTTTAAGTAACACCACAGCAGTACACTTACATTATATGGCAGGGTTCATTTCTGTCCTTCAAGCAATGCCCTATTTCCCATTTCTTTTTTGTAGGGAAGGTACTTTTAATGTATTTTGATCCGGCATGAGTATTTTTCACTCCACACCAAGGTGCATCTGGTTTCATTTGGAGAAAACCAAAAATGAATTCAGAGTATGCATTTTCTTGGGAATAGCGTGGTAACAGTTTAATCAGCTACTTCCACAGACAAAATTTCTTTGCAATCTCTGTCTAGCAGTGACTTCCAATTAAAAATTTGGACACCCAGCCCTCATTGATTTATAGACAGTGACTAAATGCCCTCGTAACCTTCTCCTCTCCAAGCTGAAAAGTCCCAGATATTTCAAGCTCTCCCCATAAAGCAAGTGCTCCAGTCCCCTAATCACCCTTGTGGCCCTCTGTACATTTTAATAAAATAAGAGCACATACCATTAGTTTCCTCTGACTTGATAAGGATTGGTAGATACACTGCATGTGTTCTACAGAAACCACCTGTGTAATTTAACAGGTCTGCACGTGACATGCAAATTAATTGCAAGGATTCAGGCATTTTCTGATTCTTCCTCAGATTCAGAAATTTAAATAAATGCATGAATACTGTATTTAGCACTGCTAGTTACTGATAATGGAGCAGGCTGCTCACCAGGCCGAGAGGGCATTTCAAACACTCTTGCACCATATTCCACTGAAAGATGAGTTTTTACCAAATGAATGAATGCTGATCACTACTGCCCTCTGCTTCGCTCTTCTTTAGCAAGCCAGACCCCAGACTGTGAAAGCTGTTCAGGCAGCACTCTGGCACCCACGTATATTTAAATGTCTGGGCTTGTCAGTTTGTCCTTTCTGTCTTCCTTTACAACATCAGAAATGGTCACAGCAGCTCATTCCTTTCAGCTGAAGGCTGAGAAGTAATATTCCTGGTGCCCATAAACTGCTTTCCACAGTGAAGAAACAGCCAGTCCTTCTTCTGCTCTGAACTCCCTGGGTATTGATTCTGCTTTGTCACTGCTATACAAAATGCTGTCGGACTACACAACGTGCTAAGTCACAGACTGACCAATACATAAAATCTTACCTGTCTCTATCATTAGTCGTTCACTAGGAATTGATTTCAGGGTTTCCAAGTTGGCTTCCGTTTTCAACGAACTGGAAAATCAGAATTTGATTAATAAAACATCAGAAGTGTACATAAGTAACTATGAATGACACTGGTTTCTTTACACGCTCACTGGAAGGGCTGCTTCCACCTTAAAAATCGTATTATTTACAAAAAGGATTGACCTGAGGGTGACAGAATGGATCTGAGACTAGATTAACTCCCTGAGCTGTCAGTTAAACAACTTTCTGTGGCTTATGGACTAACAAGTGCAACTCTAAATCTGTCGGATGATTCAGTCTAGTGAGTGAACTTAGAAAACTGGACCTTGTTGTTTAAGGGTGAGTAGTTTGCTACAGCTTACATTTAAAAATAGTTTTACTTCCTTGTGAAGAACTTACCAGCCATTTATTCCAATATAAAGATCTAAATCTATTATAGCTGCTGCCTCCTCCTTTGTGCCATCAAAAGAATGTACCTGGAACACAAATACAGACGTGCACAGAAACACAACTTAATTCAGAGCTCTGGTCATTTAAAAGTAGGTTAGTTTTCAATTGAGTTATAAATGCCTTTGACAGCACACATTACACATCATCACAGACACAAAGAGAAGAGATGGTTCAGCCACTTCTGACTCTGGGACAAGATAAGGCCAAAGTCACTCAAACACTGTGATCAGAGTGGTCCCACACTTCATTAGCACTAAGCACATGCAGAGAAGGTCTATCCAGTCACACTGCTTTTGGCCCAGGAACATCCTGTGGCTGACAGCTGGGAGCCCACACACAGGAGGTACTCCTGTGCTCACTGAATTTTTGCATTCTTTCCTTGGTCTTCCCTACAGGGCACTCTCAGCGACGCAGTAAGACCACAGTTATGTTCTCCACAGATTTCAGTCCGCTGAAACTAGAGAGACAGAGTCTGTTTGGCTATCCCAGGGACTGAAGAGGCAAGTCACAAGGTACAAACAGCATAATGTGGTTTGGTTTCCAGTTTCTCAGCCTGTATGCAGGGAAGAGTCTGTCTGTCTGCTTTGCCATACTGTAAGGAGGACAGCCAGTTGCAGAGGGTACCTGCCCATCCTTACTCCATCAGGGACTGGTTTTGCAGAAGAGAAGGGAACTTTACAATATTACCTAAGTGCACAACATGCAAAGTATGGAGCTAGGTGAAGGCTTCTGTGTCAGCAAAGGAGAATCAGGGATTATAGGAGGTATGTCTGATGACAGCAGGATAGAATAGTTTATTAGTACTGTAAACCAAATTATGATGGAAACCTGAAAGTGTGTTGTTGGCCTTTCCTAACCATTTCATTGGGAGTTGTGCTTTTGAATTAAAATACATTGTCTGGAGACATGAAATAATAAAAAATGACAAAAAAAGATATCTAAAGTCAGCAGCTCATGTTTGTGGTTACAGCTCCCATTGGGAGCATGCCTCTCAATTACCTGTAGTCCAGCTGCACTGCAGTTACTGAACAACTGGGAAAAGGCTAATAGTAATCCTGACAGGCCAAGAAAAAACGCTCAAGGCAGCTGCAGAGCTTTTCCTCATCTTCTTACCTTGCAAAGCACCTGTTTGCAATGAAACTGTAATTGTAAGCAATGAAAATAAAAATACTAGAAGAGACTGGAAAACACTTACTGACTAGTAACAACTTGTATGACAGGATGTGCACCCAGATCCTGTGACAAACAACAAGCAGCCCCACAGTAAGCTCCAGTATTTATACACATGCCTGTGGAAATGAGTGCTGTGCTCAAGTCTGTACTTACCACACCTCCCACAAATCTATCCCGGTTCCTTCTCATTATGTCTGTGAAGTGAAAGAAATAAAAATATACAGCTTTACAAGGGACAAAGGTGAAAGACTCACGTTTTCAGCTATTTCATATTCAGAATTCGCTCTGAACATTACATTCTCCAACAAAACCCACCTAAAAATTCAGCGTGTGAGTTTCTGCAGTGGAGAAACATAGGCAGTTTTGTCTGCTCAGACAAGTCCAACTGTTTTTCAAAATACCTGCAAAGTAAAATTCACCTTAGAAACTCATACTACTTCAAAACACAGATCTCTCCAGCTCCCAAAATCACCTGTTTCACCAGCTCTCAATGATCTGCTCCTTTACTGAAAGCGTACTTCGCCCACTGCCCACTCACCCTTTTGATAGTTACTTCCTTCCCCATGCTTTTCCATCAATAACCCAGGCCTCCTTTCCACTCACACACTAGTTATGTTATTCTCCTCACGAGTCTTGTAAGAGCTCTTAAACACAAACAAGAACAAACATCTGTCGCATCTGGAAGCCCCAAAATTCTGATCATTTTTACAGAAGAACAACACGCTAAGTCCACAGCAGACAAGTAGCAAACCTCAGCTCGTAGCACTACTTTGCACGTAAGCATCTTCCTTTAAAGTCCCATTTCTGCTAAAAAACCCAAGAGCCAACCCTGCCCACCACAGGTGCACACCAGACAAAATGTAACATGGTAAAACACAAGATTAAAGCACTCCAGTAAATCACTACAAATCAATCTATAGTCATCAGAAGTTTCTTACTTGAGTTGGGTGTCCTTGGGACAGAATTCTAACCTATCAAAATCTACAAACAAAAAGGAAAAAAAAAAACCCTTTGTCACTGAGTGGGACTTGACATAAGTCTGGGAAAAAAAAACCCAAGTGAAGTATTAAGATAACACTTACCTAAACCACATTCTCCAACTGCTATTACTTTTGTCTCATTGCTTTCAATCAGATTCTTTAATTCAGATAAATACTGCTCAGGGCTACTCTGCTCAAATTCTCCACAGCGGGTGGGATGACAGCCAACAGTGCTGTAAAACATGTCTAAAGGAAGGGAGTACTAAGTTTTATGAAAAAGGAGGAAAATTTCTATAAGGTATAGACAGCATCTGTACTATTTTATTGGTCATCATTTTAAAACAAAGTTCCTTTAAGCATATTTATCTTGATGATGCTTTTATTACACTGGCATTTTCTGCTTTAAAAATATTTGTTCTCTCCAGCAGCAGGGGGGTGTTTCTTTTCAGCACATTAGTTTGCTCCAAACTGCAACTCAAAGCTGAATTATCCTGACAGAGCGGTTCTCGACAAACCACATGGATGCTGAGGTTCAGGTAATCTGTTGAGATCACCTGGATCTCATTCAACATGCATAATTTATCCTCAGCTACAAGACTTGCAGCTAGTATACAGTTTCCACTGTGTGCCTCTGCATTAGCTGTTACAGAATCTCACAAGCAGCATCTGCCTTGATTTACTTGAGTATTGAACACAGATTATCTTGGTGCCAAAACTCACATGTCTGCTTAGTGCCTTTATGGAGAATTGAAAAGCTCTGGGAAGGCAACGACTGCAAAAGGCCCCGAGCAATCTGGCCTTTTGTTATATTAAAACTAGTCCTGCTTTGATGGAGGTGGGGAGGTGAGTGGATGGGACTAAATTCTCGCCTCAGGTTCATTCCAACCTAAACAGAACCTGGTTAGGAAACAGCACTTTAGCATGCATTTTAGTTAGAACGATACAATTTAGTTAGAACTTAAGCATGTGTTCTTAGAACAATATCTCTCTTACTCAAGCTGGTCATCATAGATCAGTGAGTAGACTAACAAATACGACCTCCGGACGCATTCCGTTCCGTTTCTAGAAGAGGGCCCTGCAGCAAAATTTTATTCAAGGTATTTCCTGGTTTTATTTAGAAATAGAAATTACAGGGAAGACTAGTTCCTTCCAGCACCCAGGGGTCTAAAGAGTAACTGCCATAAACTCAGATATCCCATTATCATCCCAATCTGAAACACAATTTCTCGTTTCAGTCAGGCTGAATAAACATCTTCCGGGGCAGGTCCTTTTGATCTCTAAATTCTCAGAGTGGAGGAGGTGATATTTGTGATGGATGACATAAGTTTAAAGTGCAAATACCATTTGTCTGTGCCAGCTGCAATGCGTCTTTACTGTCTTGTAGACTCCCACCTGTAATCAAAAACTTGGAAGAAGGAAAGTACTGTCAGCAAGCATCTTCTCTGAGCATCAAAAACTGTTCAGGAAAGTGCTCAGAGATAGAAGAATCTAGACAGAACACACCAGCAGATATTTACTAAGGTATCTATGACAAATCTTCTTACATGGGTAACAAACCTGAGTGGTCTTCTTTAGAAGGTAGTAAATGTACTATGTATCAGCAACTATTGTTTGTCTTTATCAAGTATGTTGTATGCTAAGAATGTAAACCACCCAATGAGTAAATGACTTCTGTTTGTAGCAATATTACCTTCATGAGAGGATGACTCCAGAAATTCTATTTGCATCCTACAAATGACACTCAGAAACATTACCCCTATCTTACTGGTGGAGAAAGTAAAAACCCTAAAACAAGACACGAGGAAGCAGATAACAAAGGAGTGTCCATCAGAGGCAAAATGACAAATGTATGAGTTGCTGCCTCTGTTTTTTTATTTTTACCTTAAGATCAAACGCAGTGACATCACATCTGTTGCTTAATGTGTTTTTTGAACCACTGCTTGCAGGATCTTGCACTCTAGGTCCTAACAAACAGTAACTATCCTGCTTTTGGACAACACTTAACCGTACACATGCTACATTAGACTGTGTCAGCACCAGATCAGACATGTCTGCACTATGTGCCATTAAGCAGGACACATCCCAATAATATTACTAGAAAAATAAGCTCAGCTGAAAGTGGCACAGTGTGGATGCAGAACAGGGCAAAAGGTCACCAAAAAACTACCACAAATCAGTAGCTGTATGGAAAAACAGAAGCATATTTGAACTTCCAGGCAAGTAGAAACCATGTATGGTGGAACAGACTCCAGACACCATACAGGCCAGTGGCAAGACTGAAAACACGGGTAAGGACATAGAACTCCTGAGTTGCATTTCTCTATCCACAGTGCATCTTGAAAAAGTTATGCAGCCAATAACATTTTAAGGTAAACTAGGAAAACTTGCACTTACTTTTAGTGAGTGCTACAAAGATTAAATGACAGTTGTACAGCACACATACACGTAGTAACAGTGACAACGATTGTATCTGTTGCAGTGCTGTGACTTCTCCATCACTAGAGTTTTGTTCTTTTTGCCTCCCATTTTACATCCCACTCTTTTCAGATAAGAGCCTTCCTTTCAGCAAACTTCTGAGATGTCTGCTCCTCTGAGAGAGGAAGGTTTATCTCTTGATTTCTAACCCACCACTTATTAGAGGAGTAGAACTGTTCAAGACAGTGTGCAGTGTATTCTACTTTAGTCCATATTTTCATCCTGAAGGTATATTCAGGTCAGACTGATGTAGGTAGGCTGGGCTATTTTAACTAAAGGAGTGTGGTGCACTGCTACAAACACTGATTTCAAGCTAAGAGTTACAAACCTGCTTGTAATGGTGCAGTTTAAACACACACATAGCTAGTACTTACAAATCTGTGCAAATGAAAGACAATGCTCTGCAAAGAACACTTTGCCTTTATGCTGCTGAACAAGGCTCCCTATTGTATGTTCCAAAACAGTTTAATACTGGGCACTACAAAGAATAGTATTAGCACTTTAAAATACTAAAGGCATTTTATTCAAATTACCTTTTTAACACCAACTTTGACTGCTCTCTCAACCACATCTGAAAAGTCACCTGTGAAAGTTCAGAACAGTCATAAATTAACTTTTTCAGAATAAATTAACTACTTTTCCAATAAAGCTCAATTTCACACAGTCAAACTGCCTATCATGAACAATCTGCATGTAGTTAAACTTTAGAAGAGAGTTAACAAGGCAGTAACAGAAGATCCAATTCAAACACAATTCAACCACAAGTTTTTCGCATACTTCAGTAGACTCCGTTTTCACATCTGTACCTAAAGGCAGTGAGAGCAAAAAAGCACCAGTTATAACCAGTAAATATGATGTGGCAATGCAAGCCTCTGACAATTTTTTGCTCATAATTCTCAGATCATGTTCTTCTATGCAATCCTCAATGCAGCAATGGAAAATACTAGCCACAGATGAATGACACAATCACAGAATTGGATTGGAAAGGACCTTCAAAGATCATCTAGTCCACTCTCCACCACCAGCACAGCAGGATCACCTAGATCAAGTCACATATCCAGAGAAGGAGACTCCACAAACCCACTGGATAACCTGTTCCAATGCTCCATCACCCTTGCTGGGAAGTTCCTTACGATATTTATATGGAACCTCCTATGTTTCAGCTCACACTCACTGCCCCTTGTCCTATCACCAGATGACATTGAAAGAGTCTGGCTCCATCCTCCTGACACCCACCCTTCACGTATTTCTAGACATTAATGAAGTCACTCCTCAGTCTCCTTTTCTACAAGCTAAAGAGACCCAAGCTAAAGAGGCTCCCTCAGCCTCTCCTCATAAGGGAGTTGTTCCACTTCCTTCATCATCCTTGTTGTCCTATGCTGGACTCCCTCCAGCAGCTGTGTCCTTCTTGAACTGAGGGGCCCAGAACTGGACACAATACTCCAGATGTGGAGAGCACATGACACTGCTCTCCAACAGGTCAGTCCCCAACCTATACTGGTACCTGGGGTTGTTCTTGCCCAGATGCAAGACTCTACACTTGCCCTTGTTACAGTTCATTAAATTTTTCTCTGCCCATCTCTCTAGTCTGTCCAGGTCTTGCTGAATGGCAGCAGTCTGCTGGGGTGTTAGCGACACCCTGTATGACAACTTAACAGCCTTTCAGCAGGAAAGAATGTACTTTGCTTGGAACATCTAACTCATTTTGTCACACTTCCTTCTTCAAGTCACGGTAATTAATAAGCATCCCCTTTCCAAGGAGTAAACAATAATTCCTACTGCCTGTCAAGTAAGAGGTTTCCCTTTAAACAAGATGGACCCTGACCTTTAGCAAATAAAAATGAAAAATTTACTTTGATGCTTTTGTGTTCCCCTGTAGATTCCTCTAAACATGGGGTCTGTCAGGTTAATCCCAATATCTATGAAGAAACAAATACAGAAATCAAATGTTATAGTCACGTCACTTTACAATCTGAGCATTAGCCAAGCAGGGAAAGTGTATCTTAGTGCTCCCTGACAGGAACATTGACAGGTCATACAAAACTTGCATAACTCCAGAGCTAAGCCCTTATGAGAGGTGACAGAAAAATAGTTTTACTGTCTGTACAACTCCAAACTCACTCCATCAGTGTATGAGCCACAGCCTCATAATCACCAGGGCTAATACATACATGCTGTTTATTGCAGTTAATCATAAATTATCTTGGAAAAGAATATCAATTATCGTAAGATCTTGGAAAAGATCTTTGAGATCATTGAGTCCAACCATTAATCAGACTGTCCCATGGCCAAAATCGAGTTCCTAAGTTCCAAATCTACACAACCTTTAAACAGATCCAGAGTTGATGACTGAACCCTCTCCCCAAGCACCCTGTTCCAAGACCTGATGACCCTTTCAATAAAGAAGTCTTTCCTAGCATCTAACCAAAATTCTTACTGGTGCAACTTGAGGCCATTTCCTCTTCTTCTATCACTTGTTACTTAGGAAAAGAGACCAAGCCCCACATGTTTGCAACCTCCTTTCAGGTACTTGTAGATGGCAGTAAGGTCTCCCTTCAGCTTTTTCTTCAGACTAAACAGCTCCCCCTCACAAGGTTTGTGCTCCAGACCCTTGCTGTCCTTCTCTGGATCCACTCCAGACCCTCAATGTCCTTCTTGTAGTGAGGTGCCCAAACCTGACCCCAGTATTGGAGGGGAGGCTTCACCAGTGCCCACTACAGGGGGACAATCACTTCCCCACTCCTGGTGGCCACACTATTTCTGACATAAGCCAGGATGCTGGCTCATATCTAGCCAATGATTAATCAATACCCCCAGGTCTCTTTCTACTGAGCAGCTCTCCAGCCACTCTACCCCAGTCCTGGAGCGCTGTATGAGGTTTCCGTGACCCAGGTGCAGGACCTGGCCCTTGGCCTTGGTGAAGCTCACGCAGTGGTCGTGACCCATCGGTCCAGTCTGCCCACATCTCTCTGTAGGGCCTTTCTCCTCTCAGGAGATCTACACACCCGCACAAGCCGGATGTGCAAACGGAGGGTGCATCGCCCCCTCTCTCAGCTGCTATCGATAACCACGTTAAACCGGAGACTCACGGATGTCGGCCGGCAACAAGCAGTGACAGGAAAGGTCTATCACAGCCCCTCACCGAGCCCCGCCGCGGGGCTGGAGCTGCCCCAGGGCCCTCGCAGAGCCCCGGCCCCGCCTCTCGCTGCTCAGCTGTGCCCGGGCCCTTCCTTCCAGCGCGGCCCCAGCGAATTCCCCATCGTTAACCACCGCCGAATTCTCCTCCGCAACCCCGCGCTCCCCTCACCGATGAACTTGAGGCGGCTCATGACGGCAGCTGCGGCGCGAAAAGCGCCCCCGCGCGCTCCCGTCGCCGTCGAGTTGCCGCCCCTTCCCCGCGCGCTCCCGTCGCCCTCGAGTTGCCGCCCCTTCCCCGCGCGCTCCCGTCGTGCCCCGCGCGTTTCCGTCGCCCTCCGCCAGCGAAGGTGAAGGGAAGGAGGGGTGCCCAAGATGGCGGCTTACCTCACCCACCAACAGAAGGTGCTGCGGCTCTATAAGAAATCCCTGCGACACCTCGAGTCTTGGTGCATCCACCGGTGAGAGGCGAGGAGCGGGGGGTCCTGGCGAGGGGAAGGGGTTTCTGAGAAGAGAAGGGAGCGGTTTTGAGTAGCAGAGGGGAGGGGGGTGGTAGCTGAGATTCCACGTCCATGGCTGAGCTTCACCTCTGCAGAGACAAGTACCGCTACTTCGCCTGCCTGCTGAGAGAACGGTTCGACAAAAACAAGGACGTGAAGGACATGGTGAAAGCCACGGAGCTGCTGAGGGCGGGCGAGGAGGAGTTCTGGGCCAACCAGCATCCTCAGCCCTACATCTTCCCCGACTCTCCCGGGGGCACCTCCTACGAGAGATACGAGTGCTACAAGGTGAGGGGCCCCGCGGGGAGAGCTTGAAGGGGGCACTCACAGGGCTGTCCCTCGACTTGGCAGTTCGTGTCTCTTGACAGCTGACTGCAGCTGCGCATCTCACAGTTGCGCAGGGCAGCAGCTGTGCTGTTCCTCTGATCCTTCCAAATGGAGCTGATTGCTCTGCCTGAAGGCAGCAGCTTCTTCTTTGCAGAGGTAATAATCTGCTCTTTTGCCAAGTGGAAGCCACTCCGTGCCAGGTTAGGCAGGCAGAGCATAGGGATTGGACCTGAACAGTGAGTAAACAACACAGAGGAAGGCATGCGGCCCAGCTGGTTACAGCTTTGCTGGTTCTCGGGTCTCATCAGATGTTGCTTGGCTTTTGAGGAGAAGGGTCCTCTCATCACTCAGTCCTGGGTTTTTTTGTAGCTTTTTGATGGTTACTGCAAGTAGTCATTTTTCTTTGTATACTCTAGTGTCAGATATATTTGAAGGGTGGGGGTCAGGAGGATGGAGCCAGGCTCTTCTGAATGTCATCTAGTGGTAGGACGAGGGGCAATGGTTGTTAAGCTGGAAGGTTCCATATAAATGTCAGAAGGAAGTTCTTCACAGTGAGGGTGACAGAGCACTGGAACAGGCTGCCCAGGGAGATTGTGGAGTCTCCTTCACTGGAGCTGATTAAAACATGCCTGGATATGGCCCCCCAGGGCATCCAACCCAGTCTGCTGGTATTTACCCCCCGACTTCCCCCAGTATCTAACTGTTCTGCCTATAAAACATTAAGGATAGACTGCTGCAGAATCCTTTTAAAGGGAAGGAAGAAATGGGAGCTCCCTTCCACCAGATGGGGTTATTCTGAGAGGGTCAGAGTAAACTGAGATGAGCTGGGAATTGTCTTTGGGATGCTGTGATTTAACCCTTTGCTGTGATAGTCATGTGTTTTGGGATTATGTGTAAAACAAAGATGAAAAACAACCCTGCCATGCAGTGCCTTGAGACTGACACTAGTCAAGTAGCTTATAAATAATGTTTTTATGTGGTAATTAGCTCCCTGGGTTGTTTCATCCATCGTTATATTGACTCCAGTGGTTGCGTTTAGTTGTTCTCTGTGTGTGTGTGCTTGTGTGTGAGTCGATGTACGGAAGTTGTGGTGCTCCTGAACAGGTCCCAGAATGGTGTTTGGAGTACTGGCATCCTTCCGAGAAGGCCATGTATCCTGATTACTTTGCCAAGCGAGAGCAATGGAAGAAGCTGCGGCGGGAGAGCTGGGAGAAAGAGGTCAGTGTTTGCTCAGCGTGAAGTGAAGCCTCTTTAGTGCACAAGCGTTTGGTGTGATGCTCTGGCGTGTTTTCGGAATAATTCCCGAGTGCCTGCTGTGGTCTCACTTAGACTACACTTTACTAGAACTCTTCTTGACAATGTGAATCACTGACTTGACCTAAAATGCTGACATGGAGGTTGCAGAGTTACAGCTTCTTAACGGTTTGGAAAGGAATTGAAACAACCAAAAGCATCACTACTGCTTCATACCTTCTGACGTGGGACCCAGCCTTGCTTATACTGTCTGGCCACCAGAACCATGGCATGGCAGTAAATGGGCATTCGTGGACTAAAGCTATTTTCTGTGTCTTCTAGCTTAAACAATTGGAAGAAGAAACTCCCCCTGATGGTCCAAAAACTGAAGCTTTGCCTCCAGCTCGTAAAGAAGGGCATCTGCCGCCACTGTGGTGGCAGTACGTTACAAGGCCTCGTGAAATTCCCTTTTAACAGCAGAACGATCCTGTGAGCATTGGCGTCCTCTGTCTTCTGTCAGCAGCCAACACGCAGGTGGCCACATGCTGCTCTTTGTACAACACACAGTACAAATGACAAAATAAAGTACTGCAGAACAAAGAGTAAAGGAGCAGGCTTTTTTGTGACAGTCTGTTCTTCTGCAGCGTGTGCACTTCACTCTGAGCCTGTGCGGTAGAAAAGAGGTAGCTGTTCACATCTGCACGGATTGCTGTAGTGTCAGAACGTGGACTGCTGGCCTGTGGAGAAGCAGTAATTGGGTTCTGGCACCAAAGCAAGTTCTAGTGCAGGTTGCACAGTAAGGGTTAGGAAACCTGACAAAACTAAACCAACTTTGCCACACAGTAGTCTTGTTCCCAGAGGAGGAGTGTGCTTAAAGGGGTCAGAGAAGCAGATTTATTGGAGTGTGTATTGATCTACAGGCAACAAAAAAGACAATAAATGTAGCAAGAGCCTGTCTTTTGCTGTGAAGAAGGTACGAGGGAAGGGAGTGAATGAAAGTGATTCATGTCCATTCCATAATAAGATCTGGTACGAACTGCTGGCAGGGTGTAAAGCTGGAGTTTCAGGAGGCTGAGAAAAACATTCCTGGGCTTTGGTTGTTTCTGAAGTTACAGTATGTGTAGCCTTGTTTGGAGATAATGACCACTTAGAGAATCATAGACTCATTAGGGATTGGAAGGGACCTCGAAAGATCATCTAGTCCAACCCCCCTGACATAGCAGGGGGACTTGTCCTCAGTCTCTACCTTGGGAAGCTCTGTAGTGCATTTTTCAGGTTGGTATCAAATCTCACAAGTCACGCACCTTCCTCGCAGCACCATGGCACGGATACCATCGCTGTACAGCACCAGAACCACGTACATCTCCAGATGAACTGAAATTCAGCTAACTCCAGAGTGGCATCAGTTATGTGGCCTGCAGAGGAGTGGTCTTGCACACTCATTTGTGGGTCACAGCCAGCTCCAGCCAGCAAAGTAATAGAACTGGGCACAAAAAGCTGTTTACTTCTGGCCACAGCCTTAGAATGTTGATGGAAGACAGGAACTCACATTAATACTTCCACTAACTGCCCCATAACAGAGTCAGTGAGAGGTAGTAGTCACCTAGTGGCTCATGGGAAAATCCTCCTGCCCTCCCATTACTTAATCTGAGTTTAATTCTACAGCAGTTACTTGATTGTACAGGATTTTATCCCAGAGCTGATTTTTTTATAAACCCCCAACTTGAGGCTTAATGAGTTGGTGAAGGCACTAATGGGTGGTTTTAAGCGTATCTAACTTGGGTCTAAGAACAGGTATTAGTCTGGATGGCTTTTAAAAGTAAAGACTATGTGCTAAACCATGTTGAATTTTGTAAAAAAAAAATCTAAGCCCTAACTAAAAACCCCAAAGAGCTCCCTGTATTATTGCCAGGAGGCAGGGTCTGTCTAGCTGCTTTCTCAGCCCAAGGATGGCAGCAGCAGCAGCTGCCCTGATGCTGCCCTTTTCCACAGGGTGTTGGAACAATTAAAACACCTCACTTCTAGGCTAGTGATCTGCTCAGTACGGAGCTCTGGCTTCTTTCTGCTCTGGTCTTGGTGCCTTGTTTTGCTGCTGTTCAAGGAAGGTGCTTTTTCACAGCGTTCCATCCTGCACCCCTTTTCCAGCGCAGGGTCAGCAGCACCAGCCCTGCACTTCCACAATTAAAAACACTGACTGCCTGTAGCAGCTTCTGAAGGCCAGAACCAGATGTGGGCAACATTTCCAGGGAAAAGCAACATGACAGGGCAAACCCAGCCCACCCCCTGCCCCTGTGCCCTCCCCCAAGGTCAGATTAGCAGGAAGAACCAAACCATGGATGATTTCCAGCAGTTCTTTATTTATAATGTAGGCTTAAGCAATCATTACAATGTAGAAGGGAGACACACTTACAGCAATTATTTATACCAGTTTAGAACAAAAAATTGCACAGGGAGAGCTCAACTCTCAGTACAAACTAGCAACTAAAGCACAATAATTTACCATTAGAAACAGTTTCTCTTCTCAGCTGTGACACTGCTTTTACAATATGCAAAAACACAAACCATAGAACTATCCCAAGTGTTCTGTCACGTTCTTTCTACATGGAATTTGGCAACATTTTATATTAAATTTTACTGATTATTACTAACGTTTAAGAACTAAACAAGTGAAAAGCTGTACTTGGGTACAGTTACATCAATTTATTTCCAAGGTTTAAATAACGCTTTTACCTACCGAGATTATCTCCTAGCAAGTGTTTGTTTATGCAAAAACCATCTGGAAGCCTCATTTGCACAATGCATCAGCTACTGTATCAGGATTGGTGGGTACACCACAGGCACTACTGCTCGTTACAGTCTGTAATTAGGAGCTTGTTTCTCAAAGAAAGGAACGGTTAACACTGCCCAAGAATCATGCCTTTTTATTTATTTTCTTTTTGCTTTTAAGCCATAACAAAAAAAGGCGGCTAGCAACCACAGCGGTGTAAAATGTTACACAGAACATGGTGACTACACAGTAACCCGAAGTTTCACATCCAATGCAGTTATGTATTAAAGCATAAGAGGTTATGTGGGCAAGCCAACAGGGCTCTGCAGAACACGGGGTGGGAGCTGCCCCCTCACGTGGGGTAGCTGGGGTGCTTTAGGCAGCCCCGGCAGTGCAAGTCTGCTGCCTGTCCGCACGGCGGGCTGCCGCAGGGTCCTTCTGGACTGGCTGATGGGAGCCTGTGCGCCCCAGGGTCTGCACATTTCTATCGGCTTTGGGAGATGGGTATTGCAGCAATAACTCGCTTTTACTTTAAGGAAAAAAGTCCAACTCGTACCAAGTCTATCAACAGCGTTCCAAAAAACATGACTTAAAGTACAAAAAAAGGACTGTAGTGGTCAGACTCCCGGTATTATTATCAAAAAAACAGTATCTCTCCCCACCCGCCC